>SNQJ01S0263607.1:0-12086 GCA_010110895.2 Picea sitchensis | reverse complement strand
ATTCAGGTTCTTAGGATCTACGCTGATGTATTTAAAAATTAAAACCCTTTCCTTCACAATTTATACTCATAAGACGAAACATTGACTGATCTTAACCTTTCCCAGTTCTAGGTTCCATGGTTGATTTATTTTGATTCGTGTTCCTCGAATAGGTTTGTTTCATCTCAAATAATAATTCTTCAAATCAAGGTTTATCTTAATACACAAGTTTGATTTATCTTTAATATAAAATAGAAACTTTTTCCTTCACATAGTTCATTCAAAATCAAGACTGAGTGTAAATTTTTCTTTCATAATTCATGCTTTTTAGTCAGCGCTTACTTTATATCAGTATTATAAAATAAAATCTTTAATTCATGCTTCGGATAAAGGTTAAAATAATCTTAACAAGGGAGGGACATCATAGTAAACCAAATATCTAAACTCTGAGGCTACATCTATCACTTAAGATAGATGTGGACATTGTTTGATTGCCCTACCATCTCTCAAAAAAAAACCAAACCCTACTTTTAGGGTCCATCACCCATTGTTAAGTCTGTTCACTAGAACTCCCACCTGCCTTTTCACCTTAAAATTCCCACCTTAAAAAAACAGATCCACAACCCCACACAAGACAATTTGGGTCGTCCTTTTCACATAAGTCAATTGTCCAAATTCAACATCAACTTTAGAATGCCCTGAAAGGAAGAGAAATGTAAAACTGCGCAATTGATATTCTTGTTCTGGTCTACTAAACAATTGGATACGATCGTTAATGTTCACATCCACATAGCTATTGGCTACCGTTATATGCAACTAATGGAAACAAACAAAATCAAGATTTTTTTTTATTATGCTTGTTAATGCACATCAAAATCAAAATCTTTCACCTTCATTGAACCTAAACCAGACGCAAAATCCACATTGTATGAACCCCAAATAAGTATACACAAATTACAATAACATATTAATAATTTTATTAGACGCCCAGCCAAAATATTCAAACTTATCCAAAGGTCCTTGAATTTGAGAGCCTAGACATATCATTAATATAGCTTACATAGGCCATGGGAGGTTAAACCAATACAAACATCAACGAGTAGTCTTAAATTCCTTACCCTGTTAGTTGATATCAGATTTCTTCTATCTGATACAACAATGCATAATGATGTGGTGTTGTAGACATCAATCTAACTCACTAGCATTTCTGTTTAATTACAAAGTAATGTTACCGAAGAGTAGAAAATGGTCTAATTACAAAGCATGTGGAAATCTTGAAGATCGATGTAACCAATGACAAGAAATCTTTCAGGGTTTCACCGATTGGTTTTGGAAAGTTGGAAATGCACTAAGATACAAAGATCAATGGGAAGGATAACAAATATGTTTCATTTCAGCAGTGTCTTGGTTCTATCACCTTACAGAGGACATCATGTAACCGGAGATTTTCAACATTCATGGGTATCTCCAAAAACTCTAAAGCGCTTCAGGAAGACTTGAGAAAGAACTTCATGATTTCTCATTTAATCCTTTGTTGGGGCCTCTGTCCCCTAAGACAACAAACATATAGTTTGTGGAATCTCTTAATAAGCTCCAAGCATATCTAATGTAATTTATTCGACATTTTAGAAGCAACTCGACACATCACTATAGACAATTGTTCAGATGGGTCACTTTGACATCTAATACATCAAACAGACCTTTAGAACCATAAAAAATTTAGAAGTTTTGCTGCAAACATCAGAATGCATTTCCAAACACACACAACTAAAAAGATGGAATACCATTCTCTTGGTATCTAATGAGGAAACATAAGAAAGACGCTCTGTTGTTGGAGCTTGAAAGCTTGTTGTGCCAATCTTGCCACCAAACACGTTTTGCATCAGCTGCTTCAAGCATAACTCAATCAGTTGGAAATCACAGTGCTATGTGGTGTATATATATGTGGTGTATATATCCGTGGTTGGATAAGCTCTTTCTTAGAGATAACTCCCTGCAAAGCTTGAACAAGATTAAATCAGCCACTTAATGAGGAAAAACAAGATCATAGTCTCATCCAGAGATATATAATGAAGCTTGAGAAAGAATTTCATCACAAACACAGATGTGTTTAATGAAAATAATAGTTGATGTCTCAAACATCAACAACCTCTATAAAATTTAAAGAAGAAATCATAGTTCACACTGATAGAAATCATTGTGCAACAATATGTTCCCTACACCAGTTTCAAGGAAAAAAAGTATACAGGAAAACAAGGCATCACACTTTTCAATGCTGAGGACATACATCTTTAGTAGCATGAAGATTACTAGCTTTTCCTTTGTTGAATCCAAATGTGGGGCACCTCCAAAACGTACTTTGAGAGCTTCCACTGCAGGTTCTACAGTTTCAGTTGCATCATGGCCATATTTTACCCCCGTGAATGATATAAACAATCATCATATATTCCGTAGTATTTATATTAAACACAACAACTATCAATATCAAGAATTAAATAATATGCAAAAATCATTGCAGAAAAGTTTCATATTCTAGAAACAATGAATACCTGTATCTAGTATCTACTAATTAAATTAGTCAAGATGCAACACCCCTATTTTTAACATATATATGTTATTGTGATATCCTGCATAAAGTGGTTTCTTATGCTACACCCAGTCACATGTGATTATAATGAAGGCATTGTTGCACTTGCTTGTAATCTTCAATTCACATACTAAAGGTAAATTTCTACTTATCACATAAAAATTGTCATTAGGCAAAATGCATGATGCATTTGAAAGGGTTACCAATTAACACAATTGGGTGGTAGCATGAGTTCTTTATATGGGCTTCCAAGGATAGAATATCAATTTGAATATCATCACAAAACCTAGAAAAATGCCACTTGATCAGCAAGAGAAATTGAACTAACCCACCAAAAATAATAGCACTATAATCTTGTGACCTCAATCCTTGCCCATGATAAAAATGCAAGGGAAATGTGTGAGAAAGATGGTCAAGATATTTCCATGAAAAGAAAAATCATGAAATTGATTTTTCAATGGTATGAAATGGAATGTAAGAGTAACATGAGTAAATGAGTCTTTATCCTTGCATATAGTGAAGGATAAGTATAAAAAGAAGGGCTCTAATTCGTAAATTGTTCGTGCCATTATTGTTGGAGATTCAATTGACATGCCAGAGTCTTTGAAAGGTGTCAGTCCCTTTGGATTAGCGATCAAGGTAGACGGTGAGCCCATCAGTGAACTCCGATCTTTGCTTGGACACGGCCTTGGTGCTACTGCCTCGTTGATATAATGCCGTACACGATACAATAAATGTCTGTTCTCTGAAGCATTATCATATAATACATTTGTTTCTGTGACAAATCCTTATCAGTTTGATCTTGACGAAGTTTGCTTTCTTGGCACTTCGAGGATAGAGAGGAAACCTGAATCGTAGTTTAATTTGGTAAATTGTTGGCAATGACAATGTGGTGGCTTGGGTATTATTCAAATCATGGTTCGTAACTTGAGGGCGATGAATTAAAATTCCAATCGTGAAGAATCAATTTTAGTGCTCAAGCTTATATTGCCGCAAGATTCGAGATCATAGACAAGCATTATTGCGCCTAAGTGCATTGGCATTTCTATTGGAGACGTACCATGAGGGCATTTTCTGTAGATGTTGTTGAACTTTATAAAGGCATTCTCCTGATTGTTGAAAGTCTAGTTATGGCTAATTAAAGTGACATTGATCACAAAGATAGCGCGTTAACCCTCCTCAGACTGTTGAGGATTGGGGTACTATTTTAACCACCGTTGACACTAAATTTTTCCCGATGTCTTCATATCTCATAGTTCCTATATTAACTACTCAATATATGTGCATGACAGGACATATTTATGCAACATCATGAAACCATTCAATTATCCATAAGACCATAATTATAAATGCAGTTACCACGCAGCCTAACCGAACAGACTGAAATTATCCTATTTAAATTGGATATGTTTATCCCACTTAAATTGCATATTTTTGTAGTTGTCAACCAACGTTATTTGTAGCATTGGTGTCATACCATCTCGATCCTATTTATCATCACATGTTTTACCATATATTCTAACACTCATCCATAGCCAACTATCCTCACCTTTAACCATATATGTTTTCGACTAATCCGGGACACTCCAAAATTTCTTTGCCTTCCATTTCATCATTCATTACTATTGAATTGTGGCTAAATTTTTCCAAACACGTCAACAATTACTCCAAGGTGCATAAAAATAAATATAAAATCATAAGAAACAGAGAAGATAATTTGCATCGGCATTCATTCTCACGATGCTGCAATGGAGGAAAAAGTGAAAACCATCAATAAAAAATATCACTAAAGAAGTTTGGCCGCGATATCTAAGTAAAGCACATCCATGGAAGAATACAAATGTAAATTAGACAATGAAAATCAATTCTTGACCTCTTCTAACAATGATTGCTCTGTAAATCCCCATCAACAATTATCAAATGTTGTAACAACGAAATCATGCGCTTATACAGGGAAATCAAGAGCATAATCTCTTAACAGAACCTTCTACCGAGCAATCATTGTTGGAAGCCACAAATGCATCAGAAGCAGGCCTATTGAAGAGTAGAAATAAATAAATTAAGGTAATACTCAATCTATGCATAGACTTAGTTGCTTCATCAAATCATGCATAAACTCATTTAACTCACAAAAACTATAAAATTTCTTAGTCCTAAATTTGTTATTGGCACTTGTTTCTCCAAACAAAATATGATAGAAAGTTAAATATTAATCACCTTCACAAATCCCATTAATGGATAGTTAATAAGGGAACCCAAATATACCCCAACAGTGATAGAAGCCCTTAGAAGACAGATGGATCAAATTGAATTTTAATTAGAGCCCCAGTCTTAGACTAAATATGTACTATAGAGATTTTATAATCCAAAAAGACACATACAAATAACTCTCAATATGCACTAAAAGTTAAAACGCAATTACTTCACAATATGCAGTAAATAGAATCAATGAAAGTTGTGAAAAAGACACCGTGATGCACCCTGATTGAGATAAATAATAAGGTTCATTCATTCTTTGTTGGAGATAGAACACATCCCCAATCTGAGAATATATATACAATACTGGAGATCTTGGATGGCCAAACGAAGGAGGCAGGCTATGTGCCAAACATAAACTTTGTTCTGCATGACGTGGAGGAGGAGGTAAAGGAACACATGCTCAGCAAACACAGTGAGAAGCTGGCCATTACTTTTGGTATTCTCAACACAAAATATGGAACCTATATCAGGATCACAAAAAAACCTCCATGTCTACACTGAATGCCATAATGCTACTAAATTCATCTCAAAGATTTTAAGGAGAGAAATACTTGTGAGGGATGCAAATCGTTTCCATAATTTCAAGGAAGGATTGTGCTCTTGTAAAGATTATTGGTGACACGTAGTATTAAAGCTATCTAGACAATGGGCATTTGGAAGACTTCGTATTAATTTGCACAAACAATTCGACATGGGTCTAAATCTTGTCTTTCTTTCTAAAATAACACAATGTTTCGAGGGTGAGCCTAACCTGCATGCTCATTTTTTAAGACCCTCGGTTTTATGTCTATTTAGTTTGAAAAATGAGACGGTACCATATGTGCGTAAATAAATGAAAGAAAAATAACTAATATAGTGGGTAATTCATATGCACACATGCTGTGGGAGGTGATATATATATTAACTGGTTGGTCGACCCCAAGGTTGAAGCTGACTACATATAACAAATGGATTAGTGAGATTTCACTAGTTTTGAGATCATATACATTAACTCCCTTCAAAGGTTATGCAACCATTGTTGTAACAATAATACACCCTCCTTGCACTCTACAACCCTTCACAATCAGCAACACGCCCTTCACTATTCAAGTGCTTCCTCCTTAGAGACAAATGCGCCATCCTCTAATCCCGTGCGCCTTGCATGAGACATCCAACTTTAAATGTGGAGAAATACGGTCTTAACTCGCCCCCGGCCAATAATTCACCCAAATTAGGTAACAAACATTCTCACCCCTGGGGAATTCTACCTCCCCAACAGTTGAGGTATTCTATCCCAAAATGAAATAAGACGAATCTAACACTTCATAAACTCTCGGCCTAACTCCAAGTAATATTTCATCAATGAGATGCCCAGTTTGTATGAACTTGCCCATCTCAAGATAAGAAAGACGCCTAACAAGTATTTTCGGTTCAGATTTAGATTAGAGTGCATAAGAAAGACACCCAACAAGTATTTTCGGTTCGGATCTAGATTAGAGTGCCTAAATAGTGAGAAAGAATGGCGCCTAAATCAGACATGAGCCCGGCCCTGACAATCACTTCACTACTTCATACCCCTAAAATCTCACTCCACAACTAGATTAGCACCTTCCTCTAATGACATCGAAGAGATCAAAGTGATTTCTTCCCACAAAATGACTAGCTAGGTGTATCATTGGAAACCAAATCCTAGGATTTGTCACCAAAACCCCACAAAATGACTAGCTAAGGTATATCGTTGCAAACCAACTGCAGGGATTTGTCACCAAAACCCCCAAACCCCAAGTTCTAAGAGATCAACAAAACAAGAGGATGAATAAAAAATAATTAATCATCATGATGACATAATAAGATAATAGAGGTCTCTATCTCACCTTTATACCCCCTAATTTTTTCTTTATTTTATTATTCATTGATTAAATACCTAATTAATTAATTAACAATTTAATTCTAAAAGTGATTTAACTATTTTTATAGCTTCTTCCGCCACTGAAAGTCACTTTCATCATCTTATCCTATAGTGTTTTTCCTCTTGATTCACATGAGCTATTACACTAAGAGATTTCTCCAAGTAATATGCCCATTATGACATTATTAGTGAATTTAATTAAAATACGACCCATAATAACTCAAAATTACGGAAATCGCTGGAATGCAACGGAACCAAAGTCAAGCTATGCGGAATGGATCCTCGGGTGATGAATATGATGAATGATGCACTAAGCCCTAATAAACCCCTTTAATATCTCAACTTGCTCGCCACCCATATTTTATTACTCTGGTAGGCATAACACTGTAATGTAATAATAAGTTCCAAAATGGGACATTACAATTTTAATATTGTTTTGTCCTCGAGCAATAACTTAATCCAACTACCTATGATATCAAGGTCCCATATCCACCAATGTGACACAAAGTAGACTTCAAGATGTGGCCTCTCGAAGTGCTCACCACTCATGACACCTAAATGCCCATGATGAGTAGAATGATCAATGGCTAAAGAATCTCAATAAACTCCACGAGCAACCACTTTACTCGAAACTCAACGCCATCAACACTAAACTATCAAGCACTCTAATCCATGGATCCCATATCAAATGTGAACCTAATGCTCCCCGAAGGAAAGTCCTATAACATATCAATACCACGAGTCTCCCCGTGAAATACACGGTGTCAACCCGAAATGAGTCTATCCTCCACAACCATACCAAAACTCCAACACGACCTCCACTAATTGAACATGTTACGCCATAGTGAGGTACTGCAAGATTCCTCAACCAATCAACAACAAGTGACGTGCTCCCCCAATACTAAAGCTCACCGAGTCAAAGTGACCCTATATTTTGGCTTTCAACCATTGCATGGGCACCAAGAGCCATCTACAATGCACCAATCCTCAATATGGTGACCATATCTCACTTTTAAGCTAAATATCCCCTATGTAGGCCAAGGATTAGGCCCAAAGAAACATCCTTGAGGTTATAAATCTCAAAATGCATACCATATCCCACTTCCCATAAGACAAATATTTCCTATATAGGGCTTGCATGTTGGCTTATGGTCCAATGCATGGCTCATGAACCCTAATGTCATGGACCATAGATCTTATAGATTGTTTGGTGCTTTAGGGATGATTCTTGTGGCCTAAACCATAATCAAGGGATAAAATTAACGGAGGGTGACCTTAGGTTATAACATTTATCTTTGGTACTCATTCATCATGTGTGAGGGCTTGAGACACCACATAGGAAACATACAAAGAATCTCTTTGTTTTATGAACAATATATGGTTTTTCGGTTTAATCTGATCATGGTTTATGGTTTACTTTGATCCATTTTTGTGGTATTACTCTCTTTGTGGTATTACCTTGTCACAAAGCATATGCCACAGAGATATTGTTTGAAGTGTTCCCTAACCCTCTCTGGTATTACCTGTCGCATCTCGTTGTCAAACATTAGACCATTAATAAATAAGGTATACCGATTTTTAACACCCTCTATATCTCACATCAATCCTAGGGAAACAAAACTTGAAATGACCCCCAAACTCACTAACCCCTATACAAACACTTTGATGCTAGCCATTATGGTCTTAGGCACACTATGTAAGCATACATAGTCACCCCTTTATCCCCTACACACTATAATCCCAACCCTTTTGACCTAAGACATGACAATTGAACCCTAAAGCACTTCAAGCCTTGGCTACTTACTCATCATTTTTGGCTCCACATTTGATCATTGTTCATGCATAAGTATTTCATCCTTTTGTTATTGTTACATCTATGTCCATTTTAGGTTTAATACACCATGATTTAATTAACACCTTGAATACACCATGACCCTTAACCCTACTAATTGTACTAGCCCTAAACCCAGAATCAACCCACTAACCATTTAATGATTAATCCACTAACCCCACTAACCCTTGATCCCCAATCCCATGACCCTAGTAACCCCCTAGTCATATTTGACCATCATTAACTATATTGACCATGGTTGATGCACATGACCCTGCTGAACTCCTCCCAACCATTTAATCCCATTGAACCCATCTCATAACCCATTGACCCACTAACTCCATAGAAACATACCCACTAATACATTAATTATGTAACTTACTAATCCCTTAACCCATGACCCTCCCATTACATTCACTCTAGTAACCAACTAACCCTTCACCCTTTATTGACGATATTGATCCCATTGACCATTGTTGACCATGATTGAGCATAATTCATCATGTTTGACTATATTTGACCATAGTTAACATGGTTGACCCATATTGACCATCTTAATAACCTACACTTGTTCTAAAACTGCAACTAGCACACAAGTTTCCATTAAGGGGCTTAAGGAAGCTTTTCCTATGATACCATTTTACTACTCACTCTGGCATCCAACCTCAAGTACTCAATGCTCCGACAAATTTTCATGATGGTCCCAAATAGATCTAACCCTTTACACACTATAATCATTTACCCCCATAACCCATGACATGAAAATCACACCCCCTTGGACCCAAGACATGACCATTGAACCCGAAGCACTTCCGCTTCCTGACTACTTACTCCATCATCTTTTGGCCCACATATGATCGTGTTCATGCATAAGTACTTCATGCTTTGTTATTGTTACATCTATGTCCATTTTAGGTTTAATACACCTCTTTAATACACCATGATTTGTTATTGTTACATCTATGTCCTTCAATTTTACTGCTTTCATAATTAACAATTGCTGTGTTCAACCAAGTAAAATCCATTTTTCCTATTTCCAAATATTATATTAAAATGGTTAGTGACTCATAGAAATAGTAATTGTTTAAGCATTTTCATTCTTTCTGTTATTCACTTAATTAGTTGTAGTTGGAAGATCCTCATTCCATTGCAACTAATAATCTATTTAAAGGACATTCTGATTGAAATTGAATCTGAATATGATTTGCAAGAGTGGCTAAATGATTAGATTTAATGCAATGTTTGAGTTATCAATTGCATTTCTTGTTTTCATTTTAAATCTCAATTGAGTCATAACTCCATGGATTAGGTTTATTCACTAATTGAAACACATGTTTTATCTTTTCAATTAGAACTAGACCTTAGAACTTGTCCATAAAACTCAAATCTCTTTATAGGAAGTTAACTAGTTTTACAAATATTTCATTTTCTTCATTTTAATTGGATTTATTCTCACTTTCTAGCCTAAGATAGGACTTTAATGATTAAAAACACAAAACCCCCAAAACAATAAGAAAAATATCAAAGAATGAAGTAAGAAAAGGTCACTAGGCACATATAGTGCACTACACTTCATCAAAGTTACAAGCCTTGGTGGATAATTAATGGAAGCAATTTAGAAACACTAAATTGACTAAACATTTTCATCCTAGGGAAGTGTAACTAGGTAACCTTATTTCTTAAGCATCCAAAAAAAAAAAAAAAAAATCCTCTTGACCACCTACTTCACACCCACTATATCATGTGGTGCGGTAAGAGCCACACATCCACATCATGAATTCATATTTTGTAGGTAGAAGAAGAGGTGACAAATGAGGTTGAAGAAATGGATTGAGATGATGACAATGAGGAAGATCCTTTCGGATTTCCCATTCAAGAAACTGATATCAATTTTCAAATGAAGAACATCCATCCATCTATACTTCCTAACTTCAAAGGTATGAGATCAAAAGACCCATAAACCTTTCTTTTGAATTTGAAATAATTTGTAGATCTTATGGATAATAATTTGAAAATATCAAGGTAATTGGAAAACACCCTTGCCTTGCCAACCTTGGGAATCTCAATTCCAACCTCAAAACCAACCTTGAAACCTTGGCCATCTCAATCCCAACTCAAAATCAATCTTGGCAACAAATTTGGCAAAGGCCCTACAAAGGAAATCCACCATATCCTCAATCTTTCCCTCTCTATCCTCAATACCATCATCAATTTTACCCATACCATTTACCTACACCACAACCCCAAAAAATCACCCTAAATTATGGAGAGGGAATTAGTGTAACATGGCAAAGTTCTAATTTCAATATCTTACTTTCCACATTTCATGTTTAGAAAGTCACCAATTTCAATTCAAATTTTAATTTTGTTTCTTTTGTCTCTTTGTAGGTCTAGGAATAAAAATGAAAATAGATCCATAGTTACACAAGATAAAAATTACTCCATTAGACAAAATATCTATAGTTGGGGTTTTAGTGGGAGATTACATCTATGGAGGGGATGGAATGGGTTCCATGAGAACCAATGAATCTATGAAGCTAATGAACTATAGAGAAAAGGGGTGTAAATGCTTAGGGAAAGGTCCTTGTGGGAGGGAATTATTTATATAAAAAACTATACTAAGGAGATTTCAGTTGATATATGATTTGAATATTGTCACCATTAATGCAACTATGGTAGGAGGGCACTAGAGCCTACTTTTAACGATTTTAATGTTTCCCTTTAATTCATACCCAAGCTAGGCATGCCATAGTTTTGTTTTAGAAATTCATTGTAAATAAATGTTTTGTATTGAATTGATGACTAGATTTAGGTAGGATTTGTCAAGGGCTTCTTAAATAAGAACAATTAGGATAGGGTAGGATTTGGAATAATTATCAATTCATATTATACTAGGATTTATTAATATCTTGTCTATAAATGGTATTGTCATCAATATAAGAAAAGGGAAACAAGAGACTTGATTAATTAGAAAGCAGCTCATTGCCATGTTAAAATGAAGAAACAAACAATGAAAATGCCTTAGGTGTATCTACTAATAATGTCCTCACATGTTGACGATGACAAAATTGAGCATATGATGTATTTTAGCAGTGTACACATTGATTGACAACCACAATACTATAGAGTGGGAAACCTGAGGTATGGTATATTACACCAAATTTTGACATTACTTAATATCTAACAAGTTCATTTTAAAATGCAAATCATAATTTAGAGTTTGATATATATAGTAAACAAGTCAATAAACTCTAGAAGCATAAGTCGATGGTTGATGTTGTTCCAATAATATGACTCAAAATTTGTGTCAAATTAGGAAAATCCAATGTTAAACCTAATTATCCATCATGGAGATGAAATAGGGAACTTGAAGGTGAGGAGGAGACTTTTCCCACGCTAATTACGTTCAAGGTTCCACCTTCATCAGTCTATCTAGAGGATGTCCATTATATTTTGTGGCACAAAAAAGGCACTAGACAAGATGAGCATGACAAATAGATGAATTCTAGTTCAAAAGACACTCTTAATTAGAGTGTCTTTAT
>SNQJ01S0263605.1:0-11950 GCA_010110895.2 Picea sitchensis | reverse complement strand
CCCCCTTTCCCTTGGCCATGCAACCAAAGGTCATTTCCCTGGCATGGTAACCAGATAGTGGCAATGTCATGCTGTTAGGTACCCATGAACATAATAGGTTGGCTCGTCATGAGACTCCCTATCCTCTTGGCTAGGTCTTGTTTTGTTATTTTTCTTCGGGTCCCCTCTTGTTTCTTGTTGAGAGGATTTGTATTGCCTTCTCGGGGATCCCTAGGCAAGGGATCTCGAGGTTTCATTTTTATGGCTTTTATATTTTACCAGCTGCTTTTACCTTTTGGGCCTTTAGCCCCTTCTTCCCATGAGATAAGGTGCAACCCTACAAACAGATCATCCTAATGCCCGAACTAGGGAAATGGGACAGATGAGTAGGAGATAAGATGAAAAAGGTGATGATATGATGGGAGTAGATGATGGCTCTTCAGAAATCCCCCCGGTGGCAAACCAAAACCTATGGGTACAGGCTTGCTAGGACACCCTGCAAATCCCCTCAACAATGGTCAAGTGGCTCAACGTAAGATCCAAGGAGTTGTTAGAAATAAAAGGAGTAATATGAATATATCTAAAGGTTATAATGATCAAAAGTGACACATACCATGATACCTGGACCAATTACCTCATGGAGCAAGAGCCTTCTCTGATCCAAGACCAAGCCGATGGTGATGGATGTTGTTGCTGCTGACAAGACGAGTCTGACGAAAGAAGAAAAGGATGGGACCTCCAAGGCCATGCTCAGGTCAATCCTACTCTTGGTACTCCATGTCTAGGACCTATGGGCCTCGAGACATGTTCTCCTAGTTATCCCTAGAAATCAGGGATAACATGTCCAAACCCCCACGCACTACAAACTAGTAAACTGACACAATTTGGGTGATTCACCTATCAAAAACCCGTGAGATTTGTCTCATTGGAAGTGTCCGGGTCCAACTCTCAAATGGGTCTAAATGAATTCATCTCTCCCTGACTGGTTGGGCCTAGTGACCCCTGAATTCTTGTAAATCCTCCCCAAAACCTCACGCTGCAACTTGCAAATCTTCGCACTAGTTTGCGTTGGAACTCTCTACTGCTATAACCTGAACATGTAGCTCGATGAAAAACCCGTGTGATTCTCTCAATGGAATAGGGTGTATCTTTCAACACCGAACATTGTCAATGGTGGTGGTTTCATCAAGAAATCCACAAAACAATCAGGAAATCGCTTGACTCCTCTCCGGGTTCTAATTTTCAATTCACAATATGCATAATGAGAAACTAAGTCAACTTTCTACTTCTATATCCCCTCTGATCTAATTTCTCGTTCACTTTAATTATTAAGTGACTTTTCGCTAAGTTTTGATTTAATAACCGCTCAAGTCACTTGAATTACCCTTTTTGCTTCTTTTATTATCTAATGTCCCTTTCACTTATGTTTTTTCCAATAAATGACATTAAATAATCATTTTTATTCCCTTTTTCTCCCAACTATAGCCTACGGGAACCCATATAGGCTACTCAGTCGCTCCTCTTGGAGTCATCAAAGGGAAAGAGACATTACAGTCCTCCCTTCCCGAGATTGCTTGTCCTCAAGAAACATCAAGCCTGGGTGTTGTAGGATCTGCTCTCCCTCCCATGTAGCATCCTCAACTGGGAGTCCCCTCCATCTGACTAGGCACTCCCTGATTATCCAACTCCTCAACCCATGCTCTCTATGCTCCAAAACCTCCTCTGGCACCAACTCCAACCGCCTCTCCTCGTCCAGTGGTGGAAACTCCTCTGAAGTAGTAACATGTAGTCCCACCACCTTCTTGAGGCAAGAAATGTGGAACACATTGTGGATCTTACTACCCTCTGATAGTTATAGCTTGTAAGCCACATCGTCGACTCTCCAGACAATCTGATAAGGTCAATAGAACCTAGGTTTCATTTTTTTTCCCTACTTTTCTTCAAAGAAGACTGTATGTGCAACTGCAATCTTAGAAATACCAAATCCCCCACCTCGAAGTTGCGCTCTACTCTCTGTCGATCTGCACATACTTTTTGCTGATTTTGTGCTGCCAACAAATTTTCCTTCAAGATTTTGAGAATCTGTCGACTCTCCTCTATCCAATCTTTGGCTTTGGGAGCCCTGTTGTCCCCAAACACTGTTTCCATAAATGATAGTGCATTGTACCCATACAAGGCTCTAAATGGCATCATATTGATGGACATATGATATGTCATGTTATAGAAGTACTCGCCCATATGGAGCCATTTTAACCATATGCGCTATTGTCCCCCTACATAGTTCCTTAGGTACCCTTCCACCCATTTATTGAATATCTCTGATTATTCGTCGGTCTGTGGATGGTAATTGGTACTCGTAGCCAACTCTATGCCCACCAGCCTGAACAACTACCAAAATTCACTGATGAAGTGCCCATCTCTGTGGTTGACTATATGTCGAGGTAACCTGTGTCGTCTGAAGATCTCTTTGAAGAATAACTCTACCACTTTAGTGGATTTATACTCAGTGGGTATGGCAAAGAAGTGCGCAAACTTGGTAAGTCTATCCAGCACCACAGAAATACAGTCTCTACCTTGCACCTTAGGTAATCCTATCATGAAGTCCATGGAGATGCTCTCTCATTTCTGCTCCAGAATGGTTAGAGGTTGAAGTAACATTGTTGGTTGTGTCTGCTCGAACTTGTTTTACTGACAAGTCATACACTCTCGAATGTGTCTCAGTACATCATCCTTGATACCCTTCCATGAGAATCTCTCCCTGATCTGCATGTACGTCTTGAAGTACCCATGATGCCCTGCTAATGGAAAATCCTCACTGGCCTTCAAAATATTTTCCTTCAATGTAGATTTTGGGACTAAATAGATCATGTCTTTGTAGAAAATGACATCATCCAGTACTTTGTATCTATAATATATCACTTGTCCATCTATCACATCACAAGAGAATTTGTTTTTGGAATATTTAACCAACAATTGTGCCTTTCAATCAGTAGATATGTCCATCAACAAACACCTCATTGGATTCCTAGATAAGGCATTTTCTACGACATTCCTCTTGCCTTTAACATACTCAATGTCGAAGTCAAAGGCTTGGACCTTCGAAACCCATTTTTGATGTCTCTCACTGAGGTCTTTCTGATCCAAGAAATACTTCAAGCTATTGTGATTGATTTTTTCCATGAATCTACTTCCCACTAAGTGTTGTCTAAACTTTGTTAAGGCGTACATGATAGCCACCATTTGTTTGTTGTAGATAGGATAGTCTCTTGGACTTGCTGAGTTTCCTTATCTCAAAGGCTATGGAATGGCCTCCCTGCATCAACATTGCTTCAATCCCCTCTCCTGATGCGTCACACTCCAAGACAAAGGGTTGTGAAAATTCAGGGACTGTTAGAACTAGGTAGGTGCTCATGACCTCCATTTTCTCAAAAGTGTGTTGTGATGCCTCGATCCAGTGGAAAGCCCCCTTCTTGGTCAAATCGGTGAGAGATTCCCCCAACTATGAGAACCCTTTTACAAACCTCTTGTAGTAACTGGACAACCCAAATAATCCCCTCAACTCCATGATGTTCTTGGGTCTTGGCCAAGCCAGAATGGCCCTGATATTTTCCTAATGTACCTGCACCCCCTACTCGATGATAATGTGGCCTAGGTACAAAATCTCTCTCATCCCGAACTCACACATGGATTCTTTTGCATATAAAGATTGTGATAGAATAATGCTCAGAGCCTCATCTAACTGTGCCATATGCTCTTCCCAAGTCCTACTATATATTAGGATGTCGTCAAAGAAGACCAAAACATACTTCTGGAACTATCCCTTGAAAATGTGGTTCATAAAAAACTAGAAGGTTGTTGGTGCATTAGTCAACATGAAGGGCATGACTAAGAACTCTAAACGCCCAAATGGCATTTGAAAGTTGTCTCTCAATATCTTTCTTTATGATGTTGATCTGATGGTAACCTGAGAGAAGATCTATCTAGTGAAGAAGACTACCCCATGTAGCTCATCCATCAACTTGTCTATGCACAGAATGGGGTACTTGTTCTTTATGGTATTCTTGTTGAGTGCAAGATAGTCTATGCACATCCTAAGCATGTCATCCTTCTTCATGACCAATACTACAGACGAAGCAAACATACTAGTGTTGGGCCTGATGTGCCCCATATCAAGCAAGTCCTTGATTGCTTTCTCAATATCACCCTTGAACCTCTTAGGATGTCTGTAGGGTGTGGTGATCACTGGCATCACCCCTACCTCTAACTCGATAGTGTGCTCAATTCCTCTATCTGGTGATCGCCCTGGTGGTATCAGCCTAAATATTGGCTCAGACTGACTCAAAAGTTCCCTAATCTTTGGATGATAATGTTGCCTACCATCTGAATCCCTCCTGATGGTACTCAAACACTCAGTAGCATATTCCACATCCCCATGTCTGAAAAGCCTCTCCATCCTTTTTTCTGACACTGTCCTGGGTGCTCATGTAGACATGCCCCTCAATACCACTTGTGACCCATTTGTATCTTTGAGTCTCATCGTTAGGGTCTGATAATTGAACCCAGTGAGTATAGCCATTGAATGCCCAATACCGCATTAGTCTCGGATAAGTCAACTACATAGAAGGTGTCTTTCATAGTGTAGTTACCTAGTTTAACTTCCAGATCAGGTACCCTATCCAAGCAAGTCATGGTGTATCCATCTGCCACTGCTACAATGAATCCCTCAAACTCTTTAGTCAGTAACCCTCTCCTGGCTACTAATCATGCATCTATAAAATTATGGGTTGCCCCACCATCCACTAGTGTTGTGACATTTTGTCCCTGAATGAGTCCCTTGAGTCTAATGGTGTCATATCTAGGTACTCCCGAAAGGGTTGCTATGACTCCACTCTTCGCTGGTACTTGTGGTTTTTCCTTCCCACCTGACTGCAATCCTACCTGCTGCTGGAGTGTCTTTGGAGTTTGTCCCTCATGTGAATTTTCCTCCTCTTAATAGGAAGAATCGATGTCTAGTGTGGGTCTTGTTATCCACTGAGTTGCACTAGCTGGACTTGCAGTTGAGCCACCAAAGTTTGAGCAATCAAATTCTTAGTATTCAAAGTTCAAAAGTTTAGCCAGTCTATTTGACCAAATTTTTCCACATTTCCATACCCTGAGGGGAATTGTAATAAGAGTTGTTGCATGATAAATTTTGTAAAAGGTTTAGCCTCCTAAGACTTAGACATGAGTTGTTACTCTAGAGTGTTTTTTTTACTTGTTAATTATGTTCTGTAGTCCAAGCAATTTATAATTTCTTAGTTTTTTCACTCAATTCCTCCAAAGCTAGAGTATATAATCATGGTTAGGCCTTATCATGGTCATATAATCCTAGTGTCTAATGTATATTACCATTCTAAACATCCTCCTAGATTTTTATGGAAATGTGCTAAGTCCCCCTTAAGATTTTTTTATTTTTTCAATTAATAAAATTTTTTAATTGCAATTTGAATATGTAATAAAAAAGTGGTACTAGGAGGGAATTATATGCCTTGGGGGTGCTCATTTTTTAACCTAGAGCACCCACTTTACCTAAGTACTCACTTTTGTGAGCAAAATTAGTGATTTTAATCACTAAAAAGGTATTTTTAATCTCAAAACCCAAAAAAAGACACAAAAAATTAGAAATGTTAAATTTTAGCAAAGTTGTCGGAAACATGTTTTAACATGTTTTGAAGGAAATAAAGCCTAATAGGTTATGTGGCAGCCAAAGAGAAGCAAAGTAAAACATCTAGTGGTTAGAGACTGTTGAATTTTCAATGAGCTATGGCTCATGCATTTAATTAAATTTTATGTTTATCTTTTAACTTCAACCATAACTACTACAGCAAACCAAGATCACACAAAGAATAACCATGCACAAGAACACAAGAAGTATTATGGGAAACCCTTCTCAATAAGGGAAGAAAACACAACCAATCCTTCGCTATATTCTTCAAGAGAAAGACCTCCCACACCATCACCAAACCTAGCACACAAGAGGGTGTTGTAATTCTCATAATTTCAGACCACAACTTCTAAAATCATGAGATGACACAATGTTAAGTGTGTTTCCTCAATGGGGATTCAACTTTATTTATATAAGACTTACCTCATCAAATGATGTGTCTATTGGCACAATAGAGCCAACCTCAATAACTCAAAATATAATTAATAATTACCATATTAATTATCTTTTACATTAATTATCCTTTACATTATGGTGGAGCCGACATTTACCCTTTACATCACAAATAGGGTTACAGGTAAGTCTGACTCTTGGACAATATAGCAAGGGATCTCATACACCCACTAGTGTTCAACCACTAGTGGCACATCCATCTCTGCTCAACCACAGGGATGTCCACATCTCTATCTCACTATGTCTCATAGGAGAACCACACTCACTAGTGCTCAACCACTAGGATCACGTTCACCTGTGCTCAACCACAGGCATGTCCAACTCAACAGATCTTCTTTCTCACTGCGTTACACAGGAGAATCATCTAGAGTATCACATCATCTCAACTCTCTTCACAGAGGAGGCTAATACATCGTTTCATCTTTTTCTCAGAACGATGCACCCAACTCATGGGATTTTCCACACGTTCACCTGTGATAATCCACATGCACGTCCAACTCAACAGATCTTCTTTCTCACTACGTTACATAGGAGAATTATATGAAGTATCATATCAACTATGTGCACAGAGGAAAACAATAAACCCATCACATGGGCTCCTTCACCCTTCACAGGGGTACACAACATTCCATCTCTGTCTCAGAGAGGAACCACACACCCTTCTCATGGGCACACCCAACTCATGGGCTTTATCTTAGGTTGACTTACTCAGTCTGTGTCCTAGAGGATGTCTCATGCAGCTGTAATCATCAACACTCCCTCTCAGCTAGGGAGGCATTCTCCATCAGGCCAAATCTCGCATGGAAGTACTCGAACGTCATCTTGGCTATAGTCATCAACACTCCCTCTCAGCTAGAGAGGTATTCGCCACCAAGCCAGTTTGGTGAATATATTTGCAATCTGCTCATGTGTAGGAAGGTACTTCATGTGTACTGTTTTCCTCTGCATCATCTCTCGGATATAATGATATTTTATCTCAACATGTTTCAATGGAACACAGGGTTCTCAAAGATCTTCACATAGCTCTGGCTATAATCATAGAATCCATCTCATGATCAAGTAAATCTGTCAGAAGCTTTCGAAGCCACACTACTTCTCACACTCAATGCTATATACTCTGTTTCCGTTGTACTCAAGGCCACACAACTTTGTTTCCTACTACACCAGCAAACCATGGAAAACTCCAAGCTAAAACAACAACTGGATGTGCTCTTCTGATCCATTGTACTCTTTGCTCAATCTGTATCGGCATATCCCTGCAACTCAAGTTCACACTGGAGGCATATCTCGGGCCATATCCAACTGTGCCTCGTATATATCTCAACACATGCTTTACTGCTATCCAGTGAGTCTGTCTCGACTGACTCATGGATTGACAAAGCACATTCGTTGTATAGCATATATCAGGTCTGGTGTTAACCAGATACATCAATGATCCAATCAGTTTTCGGTACACATGTGGATCAATCTCGTCTGAATCATCATCATTTATTTTTTTTCAAATCCATCACCATCAGTGTAGACATGGATTTGCATTTTGTCATACCAAACTTCTTTAATATCCCCACTATATATTTTCCTTGAATTAAGAAAAGTTTCATTGGTCCTCTGTCATACTTCTTGTCTAAAGAAGTAGTGCATCATACCCAGATCCTTCATTTCGAAATCAGAATTTGAGGTTTGCTTGTATCCAATCACGACTTTCTGAATAAGTCATCAAAATTAGGCTCTCGTCACCAACAATGTAATAGTATAGGTTTGGATCAACAAAACTCTTGTTGAAACCCAAACTCATCAAGAATCCATCTATCTGATGTAGTTTCCAACTCATGGATGATAGTACATATGGAAGTGCATCAATCTACTGGATCAATATGTCTCATCACAGTTCACTCCCTCTTCTTGTGAAAATCCTTTGACTACAAGTCTCGTTTTTTATTTCTCGACATTTCCATCAATTGCATGTCTTTCTGCCTCTTACAGAGTTTGTCAATCCCAGGCAAGCGTTTTATGGCCTACAACAATGTCCCTGGGAATATCAATTGGAACAACTGGATCAACTGTATCAATGGCTATCTCCCTCTAGATTGTTGAAGAGGAAGAAGGTACTGTCTCTCTTTCTCAATTAGTTTGACTCCTTCTGATTCAAGTGACTCCCTCTAAATTCTGAAGGATAAGCGCCTTCCTTTGATGTTAACCTTCCTGGAACAAGAAAACAAATGAAAGGAAACAAGACAAGAATATCTTCAAGAGGAGATTCATGAGTACATGTCTATAGTCAAAACATTTGTTGTCACAACTACAACACCTACTTGTAATGTGGCAACCTTAGAAATGTAGGTTAGAGGCATGCTAATTTAAAACAATCAAACCTGGAGTCTTCACTTCTAGTGTGTCGTTCTTCTAAATGCATTGAGACCTCTCTCTGTCCATGATTGCACCAAGGGTTCCTCCCTCCCGCAAGTACCCTTATGACAATGATGCAAATAATATATATACAAGTGCATACCTGAGAGTGTACACCAATGGAGGTTCTTATTGTTTGTCAATGTCATGATGATCAATGACATTCCTTGCTTGTTTTCCTTGTAGCCACCTATACCACACAAGTCTTCTGACGAAGTCTGCATCAACCTTTACTGTTGTAACCGATATGAGAGTATAATATGTTAGCAATTTTTCCCTTCTGTTGGTGATCCAATTTGCTATGATTGTTTTAGATTATCAAGGTCATGTCCATTGTTGACATTCAAAAAAATTCCAAACACACTGTTGTAGCTATCCTTGTAGCTCCTGCTGCTACTCAAAACTGTTACTACTTGTCTTCAAATCTATAATTAAGGGTTTCAATCTGGTCTGTAGTTAATATCTTCAATGCACTTAGGCAAGTGATTATAATTTCCTGTGGAGAGAACTTCAAGAGTAGATGGAACCTCATAGGAAATGCATCAACAACATCCTTCTATATTTGCTGGGATATACACTAGCACCACCATTAAATACTTGCATCAATAGATGACATCAAAAAAATGATAGTAAGGAGAAATGGTACAACCTTATATTGGATAACAGTCATGAAAACATAGTATATCCCAGATCTGATATTATAAAGGTTTTAAGAGAACAAACAGATCTCTTATGCTAGACAAAGTCCCCCACAACAAATTCTATGTTCTAGCAAGGAAGCAAAAGACGACCTTATAGAGATATAACTTAGAATTTAGACTTGACGACATGTCTCCTTGTGTTGTCACGGGTCTTTAATGGAATTTAAGTGGCCCTCAAAACTGCCCCCCAAAAAATGTTGTTGTACTGGAAGTTACAGCCATAATGGCATCCCTTTATATTGTTGCTAGGGTGGTTGTAAAAACCCCCAACACTGCCTAGAATTTCCTAGAAGTTTCCCAGCAGTCTTCGGCCTCCCTAGGACTGTCTCACGGATCTCCAAAAAAAAACCAGCCACAGTCCACTTACTAGCAAGGGTATCCTCTTAGACTCATCAATCTTTTTCTAGGCCTCTCACAACCTTATTTCCCTAGGTTGAAACTCCTGTAGGTTGCGGTTAGCCTCTCCTAGGTTTGTTTTTGTTATAACTGGCATGTGGCATTCATTTAAGCACTAGTAGCATCCCTCCACACAGGTCTAGCCCTGTGGCTACTCTCCTTTTCACAATACTGTCCAAAAACAACGAACTAGAGGATTCACCCAATCCCTCTGTATGGCTCGATTGAGGTCATCAAATCTCCACATAAAATTAAGAAAAATTATGGCCTTCTTTTCTTATATCAGTGGTAAAGGTTTGGCAACCTTTCTTCAATTGTGCAATGGTCATCTTTAGGACCTGCTCTGATACCATGTTGAATTTTCAACTAGCTATAGCTCATGCATTTAATTAAATTTTCTGTTTAGATTTTATGTTGAACCATAACTACTGCAGCAAACTAAGATCACAAGAAGAATAACCATGCACAAGAACACAAGAAGTATTCTAGGAAACCCTTCTCAATAAGTGAAGAAAACCCAGCCAATCCTTTGCTATATTCTTCAAGAGAAAGACCTCCCACACCATCACCAAACCTAGCACACAAGAGGGTGTTGTAATTCTCATAATTTTAGACCACAACTTCTGAAATCATGGGATGACACAATGTTATGTGTGTTTCCTCAATGGGGATTCACCTTTATTTATATAAGACTTACCACATCAAATGATGTGACAATTGGCACAATAGGGTCAACCTCAATAACTCAAAATATAATTAATAATTACCATATTAATTATCTTTCACATTAATTATACTTTACATTATTGTGGGGACGACCTATACCCTTTACATCACAAATAGGGTTACAGGTAAGTATGACTCTTGGACAATATAGCAAGGGATCCCATACATCCACTAGTGCTCAACCACTAGGGGCACATCCATCTATGCTCAGCCACATGGATGTCCACATCTCTATCTCAATGCGTCTCAGAAGTGAACCACACTCACTAGTGCTCAGCCACTAGTATCACGTTCACATTTGCTCAACCACATGCACGCCCAACTCAACAGATCTTCTTTCTCTCTGCATTACACAGGAGAATCATCTGGAGTATCCCATCATCTCAACTCTCTACACAGAGGAGGATAATACATTGTTTTATCTTTGTCTCAAAACGATGCACCCAGCTCATGGGATTTTCCACACATTCACCCGTGCTCAACCACAGGCACGTTCAACTCGGCAAATCTTCTTTCTCACTGCGTTACACAGGAGAATCATCTAGAGTATCATATCAACTCTCTACACAGAGAAGAACAGTAAACCCATCACATGGGCTCCTTCACCCTTCACAGGGGTACACAACATTTCATCTCCGTCTCAAAGAGGAACCACACACCCATCTCATGGGCACACCCAAATCATGGTCTTTCTCTCAGGCCGACTTACTCTGTCTCTGTCCTGGAGGATGTCCCACATAGCTGTAATCATCAACAAGTCAAAGGCCTCCACCTAAGCTTTATTGCATGTGGGAAAGTGAAAATTCCAGGTCCTATCAACTTGCCTTATTGGTCTGTCTTTGACCAAAGGAAGGCTCTAAGTTTCATTGTCTTCTTTTTTAGTTTTCTGTTGTTTTATAACAACCAACAATTCAAATACTTTCAAGCTGATTTGTTATGGTTATGTTCTCAATTTGGGTGCTCTAGCATGTCGTTTTTGTCATAAAAATTAGTACATGCAACTCAAATAAACATAACACACCTAATACATCATTTACTGTTGATTATGAACATATCTAAGAACTAATATCATGTATTTGTAGACACGGGTATTTTTCGTCAACATGATCCGGGACAAAACCCCCCCAGGGAAAACTAGTTTGAGATCTATGTGTATATATGAAGAAATCAATTGAAGGGTTACAATGAACACAATACAATATAGAACCTGATACAATAGCAACTCCAACAGAGACGATATACAAGCTCAAATCCACCAAATGCGCCCTAGAATGGTGTGCCCTTCATGCAAACTGCTAGAACCACTGAATCTGCTACAAATGCCAATTGTGATGTCAGATCTGAAAACCCCTCCACAGGAATGAAGCTCCAGTAGATGTCCTCACTCTACAACTGACCTCACTGCAATATAATGGCTAGATATCCTACCATGAATGAATCATCCTGCCAAGCTAATGCGCCCCTCTTTGAAGTAGAATAGCTCCAGTAAATAAATGAAGCAAGCTGCTCCAAGCCTCCCACAAGGAATGCTAGCGGCCTCCCTCAAGAATCCTCATGCAACTGATCTCATCTCCATAGCTCAAGT
>SNQJ01S0263604.1:0-12008 GCA_010110895.2 Picea sitchensis | reverse complement strand
GTTATGTAATGTTTCAGATATCGCCCGTTGACAGGGGCACTGAGGACTTCTCCGTCGATATTTTCCAGCAGGAAATAATTTTCTCCTACTGGAGTCGAAACCCTAAACGGTCCATACCAGAGGTGGTTGAATTTACTATACTTTGTTGCCTCTTCCCTTCCCGCATCCCATTTTAGCACCAAATCACCTGGAGAGAATTCTCGATCCTTCGCTTTTCAGTCGAACAATGCTTTCATGTCATCTTGGTACCGCTGCATCTTTTCGTCAACCTCGGTTCTCTGCTGTTGGACCTCAATCAATTGATTTATTCTCCTGGTCACAGGATTGGGTTCTTCGTTTTGGTCTTGCCACAGCTTCATTACCGGTAGCACTAGGTTTATGGGTAGAACGACATATGTCCCATAGACCATTTGAAAAGGTGAAACGCCAATAGATCTTTTCATGCTTATGTGGTTTTCCCACAATGCGTATTTTAAATGTACATGCCAAGACCTCTTGTTCTCATCCAATACCGTCTTGATAATGTTTACCAGTCTCTTATTTGACGACTCGGCCAACCCGTTCCCTTGGGGGTAGTATGCAGTGGAATGTTCGAGAATGATGTTGTATTTCTGACAAAAACTGATCATAGACATAGACTTAAATGCTTGGGCATTGTCAGTAACTATCTTTCGGGGACAACCGAATCTCGACAAAATATTTTCCTCCAAGAAGTTGATTACCACCGAATCTGTTGCCTTCTTGGTTGGAATGGCTTCTACCCATTTAGTAAAATAATCTGTGGCTACTAAGATCCACCTATGCTGAGCACTGGAATGAGGATTGATCTCACCTATGAAGTCCAGACCCCATTGTTGAAATGGAGCTTCAGTTTTGACTGGAACGAGTGGTAGTGTAGGGAGTTTCTGTTTCCCAGCGAATATTTGACAAGGGTCGCATGCACGTACTTTGGCATTTACGTCTGAAAATAGCTTCGGCCAATAGTATTCTGCTCTCAAGATCTTGTAGGCCGTGGTTGTCCATGCATGGTTTCCTCCACAGATTCCTTCATGAAATTCCTCTATAACCTGAGGAGTTTCCGACTCGACCAAACAAACTAGTAGGAACCCGAGTGGATCCTTCCAGTAGAGATGGTTTTCGGTGATGCAATATTTTACAGCGTGGAGTTTTAAAGTTCTGCATTTGGCTGATGATAGTCCATCTGGGCACTTCAGGTTCAACAAGTAGAACACGATGTCTTTATACCAGTCCGACGATATGAAATTTTCTTCAATCTTTCTTGGATCTGTCTGGTCATCCGGCTCGTACAGGTGGGTGTCTCCGTCTTCTTCTTGGAGGAAATTAATATCAAGGGCTCTAAGATTCGACGCGGCCAAGAGTTTGGCCAGACCCTTCCCCTTTATCAATTTAGTCGGCTTGACTTCCAAATCGAATTCTTTTATTTTAGCGAGCCATCGCCCTCTTTTTCCGTCACTGTCCGGCTGTACCAATATGTCCTTTACAGAACTAGTGGGTACATACGCGATTATCTTTGAATGTAACACATAGGTTCTGAACGCTTTCAATGCTTTTACCATTGTGTATGCTAGTTTTTCCATTACGTTATATTTCAGTTCTGCATCTTTGAGGCTTTTGCTGAAAAATTCTATCGGTTGTTCGAACCCCTCTTCATTTTTCTGCAAGAGTACCGCGGCGATGGTATGTTCAGAAGAAAAAGAGAAGATGAGAAAATCTTTCAGATAATCCAGACTTGCTAACACGTGTGCCTCACTTATAACTTTTTTAATGTGCACGAAAGATGCCCTGGCCTCAGCGGTCCAGTTTACCTCACTGTCCTTCTTCAACATTCCTGTAATCAATTTGACAATCTTAGCGAAATTGGGAATAAACCTTCGCAGAAAATTTATCTTACTTAAGAATGATTGAATTTCTTTTATATTTCTCGGGATAGTGATAGTATCTATCACTTCAATCCTCTTAGGATCAATCATGATCCCTTCCTTAGATACAACATGGCCTAGAAGCTTACCTTCTCGCATAGCGAAATGAGATTTCTTTGGATTCAAGGATAGACCAAACCTGCGGCACTTTTCGAACGTCTGTCTGAGATGCATCAAATGTTCCTCGTCAGTTTTAGAAAAAATCGTCAGATCATCAAGGTAAATGACTATGAACTTGTCCCTTTCTCCCACGAAATTGATGTCCATAGCTCGCTGGAAAGTGGCCCATGCATTCATCAAACCAAAAGGCATTTTGTCATACATGAAAGTCCCCCAGGGTGTGGTGAATGCAGTTTTTTCCCTGTCCTGTTCATTCATAGCGATATGATTATAACCAGAGAAGCCATCTATCATTGACATTCGATTCTCTCCAACAACCTTTTCTAAAATGTGGTCCATCTTGGGTAGCGGGTAATTATCTTTGAGAGACGACTTGTTTAGGTTTTGGAAATCCACACATAGTCTGATTTCCCCGTTCTTTTTCCTGACTAGAACTAGGTTAGCTACCCAGTTCGAGTATCTCAAAGGTACGATTATCTTCGCGTCCAAGAGTTTTTTGACTTCCTTTTCTATCACAGGTAACAAAATGGGGTTAATTTGCCTAAGCTTTTGCCTAAATGGTTTGACCCCAAGCTTCAACGATATCTTGTGATCAATAATGGAAGTTTCATATGTTTTCAATTCATCATAGGACCCGGCGAAAACATCTTTGTATTGCCTGAGCAAGTCTTGGTACTTCACTTTTGTTTTGGGAGGGAGGAATTTTGATAGTTTTACCATTCGGGGTTCTTTTTCTGTCCCTATATCACAGTCTTCTACCTCTTCTGGTTGGGGCTGCAAAGTGGCCTTTACAGGTACATCGTTTTGATCAAAGAGTCTTTCCAAAGGAATCAATCCTTTGGGAATCTGATTGCTCTTAAGGACCAGCATACGGTGATCCGCAATTTTATCTCGGAAAACTTCAGGTTCCTCTCCTTCCTGCATGATCCACATGGAGTCATTCTGGTTTTCTTAGTCAGCGTGAGTTTCTAAAAATTCACCTATTGCAGTAAGGAACTTCTTAATCTGTTCATCATCTTCAAAGACTTGCCAGTGTCGGATATTGTCTGGTATGGAAGGCTTGTATCTGATTTCGATATGATATTTCAGTTTGAAGGTCGTGGGAGGAGAAAAGGTTGAAGCTGCCTTTGCCAATGCATTAGCATGTAGATTCTCGGTGCGAGGGATAAAATGGATATTTACAAATGAGAAAAAAAATTCGATGAGATCCCAAGTACAATTTCTATATGCTCTTAGTCTGGGATGCCTGGCTAGGTACTGTCGGTTCACTTGTCTTACTATCAATTTCGCATCACTGTATACCTCCAAGTTTTTTATATTTAATTTCTTGGCAGCCTCTAACCCTAAGATCAATGCTTCATACTCGCATACGTTATTAGTGTAATCTATGTCCCACTGCAAACGATAGGAAAAAGGAACAATGAACTTAACTTCAGGTGCTACCAAAAGTACCCCAGCACCAGTGCCTTCAGAAGACGAAGCGCCATCAAAATACATTTTCCACACACCAGTTTTACACAACTCTTCTGTCAAGGGGCTTAACTCTTCTTGCTTTGCATTGATTTCTTCCAGGAAACTATCTAGACCATCATCAAAAGACAAATTGCAGTTTCCCAGATCTTGGTCTGCGATGTAAATGGGGAAGTTGTGTGGGTTTTGAGGGTCACTGACCATGTATGCTAATCTTGTCTCTCTGTATAAACTAGTGAACTGACCCCCGAACACAGGGATTGTGGCATAGGACATGTCTAACTGAAGGGAACCTCCCAACTTGGCCCCCCATGACCTAGATAACAACATACAGTACTTAGGGGGGATATCGGCGATAACCACATCCATTAGGATACTTTTAACAGGGACCTGAGCTAAGGTAACTACCATATATTTTATCATCCCCATGCATTTAACCTTCCTTGAATCAAAAGACCCAACTTCTCCATAAGGTCTTGTGATCTGAAGACCCAACTTCTCCATTATAATCTTGGGCATAACATTGTGGGAAGATCCGGAGTCTAACATACAATTATGCAACAACTGATCATGTATATTCATAGTGATATAGAAGGGAGCGATGTTGTCTTTGGACCCTTCAAAATGGGGACCAAAGGTGATGTTAGGTCTATCATCTTCCAAGTTTGTAACATCAGACTGACTTTCAAGCTCGGAGACACCTATCATTTTGGTAATTTGTTTGCGATAACAAGGGTTTTTCGCTAATTCCACCAAAGGGATTGGTATCTTAATTTTGTTCAACTCATTTTCAAAACTGAATGCTCCGTTCACTTTGTCTGTTTGTACGGTTGAGACTTCCGAATTATTTCTTTCTGACTTATTTTTCTGGACATATTTATCATTCATGGTCTTAGTTAAAGAAGTATCCTTGTTTACAGGTTCGATTGGCTGTGTTTGAGTTCCCACTTTTTCTACCTCGGACTCCTGAGTGCTTACTCTTCTCGTTTTGTTGTTTGGTGGTGGGGTCTCGTCCGAAGGAGGCTCGTAAGCTTGACCCCTCTGAAGGATTTTGCTAGGTTGAAAAGTCGAGGCAGGTTTATTTTTAGATCTCAGGTTGTATCTAGGTTGAAACTCAACTATCACTATC
The DNA here is from genome assembly GCA_010110895.2 of Picea sitchensis. Taxonomy (NCBI): domain Eukaryota; kingdom Viridiplantae; phylum Streptophyta; class Pinopsida; order Pinales; family Pinaceae; genus Picea; species Picea sitchensis. The sequence goes on along the minus strand of SNQJ01S0263604.1, from coordinate 7,349 downwards.
TCGTCTTCTGGTTGGGATTCATGGTTCTCAGTGTGATCACTCTCTTCGCTCTCATTTTGCATCGTCGATGTGTTTAGGGACCTTTCGTAGTCCTCGCGAGTTAGATATGGTTGACTACAGTCATCACCAAAATTCGTGACATCATTATCTGAATCCTCGAAGTCTTGAAAATCGTTAACTCCTATAAAATTTTCATTTTTCAAGGGGGCTTGTATTTTTTGATCTTCCTTTTTTATGTTCTTTGTTGATTAGGAGGGTTTTGATTTTTTCTGAAATCATTTTTGGGGTAAGAGTCAGACTTGGCCTATTCAAGTTCCATCCGGGTTATTTTGTTTCACAACTCTTTGATCACCCTATCCATATCGTCCACCCTATCATCGTAGGCTCTATTGGACCCTGAAGGGCCTGCTTGTTCTCTAAAACGCTTGGGCTCTCGGTTTCCAGTCTCTACTCTAGCCTTAAGTTTACCCGAAGCCATCATGTTATATTCTATCTCTTCCACATCGTCCTGCATGAGGTTTAAGGTGGCTCCCCTTCGCTCTCGCAAAAGTAGTGCGAAATCCGGCTCGAAAGCTCCGGCGAAGGTCACCTTGGCCGTGGGTGGAGATGGTTTGACTTCAGCTAGGATTTTGTTGTACAGTTTATTGAATCTCTGGATGAATTCTACGACTGAGTCTGAGTTCTTTTTCTTCAAAGCCCCAAATTCGGTTAGATAATAGAGGTGATCTTTTCGTTCGCCCCATTGTCTGAGGAAAGCGTCTTCCAAAGCATCATATGAAGGGATAGAAGCTGCGAACAAGCTCCAAAACCAAGTTCAGACCTGACCCTCAAAATTTTGGACAAGGAGTCTTGAATATACATCCTCGTGCTCGATACTGAAGATATCTACGAATTGGTCAAAGAAGTTAATATGTTCCACGGCGGTCAGATCTCCCTCCCCGATGAATTTCGGTAAATTGTTTATGTTGTTTTCTGGAAGATCATGTAGGGGGACGAGCAACACCAAAGGGGCGTATCGGGCTACGACTTTCGCAAAAAATCTGGGAGGGGGGGAGGCCCTTGACCTCCACCTCCTCCTTGAGGCCCATGACCTCCACCTCCTCCTTGGGGGACTCCTCCTCCACCTCCTCCAAACCCTCCCCCTCCTCCTATAAACCCTCCACCTCCTCCGGCGGCGGCTGCCATCGTTGTTTGTGGAGAGTTATAAATGGGGTTTTCAAAAAATAAAAGGGGTTTTATATTTTCATCGCTAAGAGGAGACTCTGATGAGGAAGGATAAGGAACACGAGGATTCAATTCCTCGGACTTGTAAGAGACGAAATCGGGAAAACCGACAGGTGTGAGAAATGAGTGTGTAAAACACTCTTCAGGATTTGGAGAAGTTGGGAAATTTAACTGAAGATAAGAAGGTGTTTTGAAAGATGACGAACCTTCAAAAGGGCCCTTTCCCCTCTGTATCCAGGGGACTGTTGGATGCATCTCACTTTTGATTTCGGTATAGGGCATTGAATGTTTAGCATCAAAGTAAGGATTGAGCGAGGTTGGGGTTTCAGAAGGGCTCTCGACCCTCGGTGATGGGATTTCAAGTTGGTAAACTGCAGCTGTTGGCTTAAAAGAGCCTCTCGCCTTTAGAATTTTTTTAGGATCAGAAAACTGGTGTAATCTGCTCACCATCCGGGTTCTGTCTGGTATTCCTTTGAGTGAATGCCAGTTTATTTTTTCGTGGAGTCGCCAAGTGAAAGATAAAAAGCCTTAAAAGGTGTGTACTCTTTGTTCACCATCAAAGGGTAACACTTTCAACGAAAAACAATTTGTCGTTTTCCCAGGGAAAAAGATTTCGTAACTTCAGTCCCCGACAACGGCGCCAGAAAGATGTTGTTCCTGAGTCTGTATTAAGGCTTAAAAGTACAGTGTCAAGGCATCTGAAAGTGGTTAGGATAAGTAGAAGGGAAAATATCAACCTTCAGAGAAGAGTCTAGGGGAGATTTCTTCGTTGGGGTTGTCTGGCTTCGAACTGCTCCTGAATAGTTATGTCACGTTCAATGGTTGCCCATGATTGTTCAAGCTCGGCCCGATTAGTGGTTGTTTTAAGTATAGTGTTGAAGAGGTTCAAGGCGATATGCATTTGGTTCAATAATCCGAGTTCAACGTTAGGTTGAGTTGGTGTTAGAACTGTCATGGGGGGAACAGTATTGGTAAGAGAACTGTTAAGAAAGATTGAGTGTTGTCTCAGTTTAGTTTTATAAAAGAGAATTCACGGTTGCACTATTAACGATGTATGGAAATCTAAGGCTCGTTCCCGTAACTGTATTATATCTTAATCAAAGGGGTGAGATGGGGGAAAAACATTAAGTCGTTTATAGTGTCAGGTTCCAATCAAGGGAAAATATTACAAAGTAAACGGAAGAAGAAAATATTTAAGAAAATAACCGATGTAACAAAAAATGCATGTAGAATTCTGAAACTGCAAATTGGTCTTACACAGCTGATAGCTGGTGCAGAGGAAAGGCAATAAACAATTACAGAAAACCCAAATTTATTCGTTATAGTAGTGGTAGTACTAAAGTATAACGAAGCACATCAATTACGAATATGAATTGAAAATGAAAAATGAGGAACAAGAAAGCAAACTTGTAATAAAGAAGTGACAGAATTAAGAATCTCGGATCTGCTTGTATTAAATCTCAATGCAAAAACTCTATTACAAAATCTCAAAAATGGTCCATCCTCGTTTATTTCTCTCTGGGGTATATTTATACAATTTCTGCAAAGCAGGTAGAATCTCAATAGTCGCAAAAATTTCAGTTATGACAGTGGAGAGAGCAACCGCTCCATCTCCCCTAATCTGTCTTCGCTTGTTGCCAGGTGCTCGTCTTCGTGCGGACTCGGTGCAGGCGATGCATCTTTCCACGAGTTGAGATACGAGCCATGAAGGTTCCACTTGACAGCTAGCCTCGGTGAAGTAACATTCTCGAGCTAACTGCTGCAGCTTGTCCCCCATTTGCGCATCGATGATATCAAGGGCACCTAGTTTCGCGCTGGGCTGGATCAAGTGCCTGTCAACTCGGGCCATGTCCACCCTATCTATCTTAGATATATCGGCTGAATCTCTCTCGTCCTTCTCTTTTAGATCGAGCGAGATCTGTTCTACATTCATTAGCATTAAAGTTTCTGCATCGCCTCCACTGTCCATACCCAACAGCTTACCATCTATAGAATTGAAGGCTTCTTCTAACGAATTGGTCACTTTTTGGGCATGTTCCTTGCCCAAGGCAATGTTATGCTCCCAATCCTTCAACAGAATGTTACCTCTAGTTTGTTCTGGGAGAGCGAATCTGGGAGAACCTGCTGAAACTCTGTTGTTCGTGGCTATCACCGCCTCCTGGAAGGCGACCCGAGCTGCTTCTGCATCCCTTTCTCTGACAGCCAGGTTCTCGGAAACCCCATGCATCAACAGGCAATCCTCTAGAATCACTCCCACTTTGGCTAGCAAACTTTGTTGTGCAGAAGAGATCCTGCTCCGAATATTGATCACTCAGGATTTAAACCCCTCGACATCGATCACCCTGCTTTCAACGATCTCTACCTGAGCCTGCAGCTCTGCGATCATAGTCCTCTGTTGACCCGCCTGTATCCGACCATCTTGGATCACTAGATGTGCTTGCTCCAGCTTGGCTTTGATCACTTCTATTTCATTTCTATCAACTAGTCGGGCCAGGTCTATCTCCCCGCTCACCTGACCTTTATCGTTTTTTGTGGCCGAAGGTACTCTGGCTTCGAGAGTCTTGATCAGGCGATTTTTTCTTTTGAGCTGGTTTTTCAACAATCCGACCAAAAATTGATTCGTCGATGCATACACTCCTGGCGTTCCTGCGATCTCCGTGGCGAATTGTTCATTCTTTTTGTTCTTTCCATCAGTCATAACCTTGAACTTTTTAGCGGTTGATTCTCCCTCCTGGTAGAATTCCCTTTTCACCACCGCTTTTCTCTTTTTTTCAAAGAAGAACTCATTTGGAGGAAGTTCTTCTGCTCTGATAGGCCTCAGTTCCTCATTGAAAATCCATCCTTCTTCTATATTTCCTTGCATCGACTGCAAGGGGGTGACAGAAGTGATGGGTTCCCCGATTTGTTTCACTGCCTTTCCTGGGGTGACGACCGGGTCCTGCTTCTTCGGAGGTTCAAGGGTCTTCGTCTCAGTTTCCGGATTCTATTTCTTTGGCGGGTCTGGATTATGTGCCTCTGCTTCGGGATTCTTCATTTGCTTCCACTCGTCCTGGCTTCTTCCCAAGTCGGGAGCTGCATCTTTGGGGCCTTTAGCATCCTTCGGTTTCGTCTCAGAAACGCCCGGGCTCACTCCTCGCAACACAGCGGGAAGACAACTTCGTCTGTGTTCCTGAAATTTCAATACAGAGGTTGTGTCTTCGGGTGCTAAAGATCGGATCCGAGCTAGCACTTCCTCATAAGACCTCGCCCCTCGGAAAATGTCATCCGGGGGTGAAAACTCATGTTCAAACCTCTTCAGCCCACAATTAGCTAAATGGTTGCTCACAATTTTTTGAGGATCATGTTTTTTATACTCGATGGAGACCAAACTCGGGTCTTCCAGGGCTGCAGCCTCAGCTTTGGCATGCCTGAAATCCAATAAAGAATAAGAATTTAGTCGAACGGGGAAAAACGGCCACACCTTCTTTGAAGATGCTTTGATTTCTTTACTCACCCCGCCAATCAGTATTTGTCGGGCGATCTCGCGACAAGCCAGCTTGTTGGGGATGAACAGTGGTAGTGCAAGCAGGAAAATAGCAGCTCCGAACACCCTGAAGTAGGAAAACTTTGCTTCCACGTACCAGTCCGATATACCACTCAGACTTGCAGCAATGTTGTCCGAGATATGAGGTGGCGGGTGACCAAAAATGGCGATGTGCAGGGGCACCATCACCCTGTTGAAAATTTCGTAACTGAATTTGTTCGCTTTATTCTCCCACGGTTTGTCGTGATACTCATGTACAGGTTTTTCTTGGGTTGGATTCCAAGCCCATCTCATCAAAGGGAATGGTGTCATGGAACATACCACGTCCATAATATATGCAGACATGAAAAATGAGGACGGTCTCCAGCTTTCCCTCTGCTCCCGATACTCTGTGACCCGGTTGGCCAAACTGTCCGAGAGTATCTTTGCCTAATTAAACGAGAAACCTTCTGCGACCCGAAACATGAGAGGCACCCACGCAATGTAGAAATGCGATGTGTCCTCTCTTCCGAATAGTCGGCATGTCATCATTGCCACATACTTATACTGTGGCTCCAACGAAGCGATTGAATAAATGCCCTGGTCATTTGCTCTGAATTTTGCGGAGCGCGAAACCCAATCCTTTATCAAACTAGGCATGGTTTTGTCATATTGAGTGCACTCCTTCTCTTTGAATTCCTCCAGGAATTTAGCACCATACATGTATTCAGATGTTGTCGGGAGCTTATACATGGTTTGGATGTGCTCCGGTCTAAAAGTCTCGACCGTGACCCGTTGGTCGTTCATGATAGTTCTGGTGGGTAGGTCTATGTGATCCAATGCCCATCGGATCATATCGTAATATGGGAGAAACCGTGGTCTGGTTTCTACCCGGTGCATTCCGTATTGCACAACTATCTTGTATTTGGTGTTCAGGTCATCCCTTTCGTTGTCGTCGGAGTCTGAATAATTCACCAACTCAGATTGCAGAATATCTGAAACAAACGACCAGCTAGGGACCAAGTCGACACTCCGGGGCGAAGTGACAGAGATATTATCTGAGCCTTTCCCTGCAACCTCGACATTCGCCTTTGCTGCTTTCCGTGGAGCCATAGCTGAAGCTTGCATTTTCGCCCTTCTGCGATAGAACTGCGTATACATGCAGAAATTAGTTCACTCGGAAAATGATGAGCTCTGCGTGCTTATGAAAATGCTTTCATTATAATAAAACGAAACTCCTATATTTATTTGAAAATTCTGTACTTTTCGAAATAAGTTTGTCAAATCGTAATTAGAAACAAATTTATTGCATAAAATCTGATCTTATATTTGTGGATTCACCCTAATTCTCCATTAATGTCATCAATTTTTGGCGGTTTGACAGTCAGTCGGAGTAGGGAGAGAGATGGCTACCTCGGTAAACGTGCAAGCCTCGGGGCGCGGGATATATTTTTCCTTATCTTAAATTATCAAATTTTACCACCTTTTATCAATTCCTCGTTGTTCGCTACTTCGTGGATTTTCTTTTAACATTTTGAGTCCCCAATTCACGAGATCGCGAGGACCGACTTTGGCTTAATTAACAGTAATCGTGATTTGGAGCATCATTAATTTTATAATCCATTTATTTGTCATATCGCAACTCAGAACTTCGAAGGCAAGTTTCTGGGAGATTAGTATGCCAAGTCGCGAAACCGCGAGATGGCGATAATTAAGGCTCAATTAAATAAAATCTTATATTAGGCGATTAATTAATCTTTCCATAATTACGTCGCGACTTTGTGAGTCGGGGTTTTAGACGCCATAACTTTCGAAAATATAGTGTCGAGTGGCGAGACGCCGAGAACAGATTTAACCATGGTTATTTTTTTTTCTTTAATCCTTGACCAGGGTTATCCCAAAAGTACCTCGTGTTCTCGGCTCTCGGGGCTGTAAAAATAAAAACTTGGGTTTGACGAACGTCGAGGCGCGAATCCCTGATGACGTCTAATCATGAGTCAAAAGATTTTACCTTAGTTAATGTCTTGGGCGAAAATTAAAAACGACTTCGTCGTTTCGTGACTCGGGACGTGTGAACTCAAGGATTAAAGTATCTGACTTGCGAGATCCCGAAGTAAAACAAAAAGAGTGAACATTCTTATGAAAGTGGACTTGTTTTGAGGGTAGAGAAAGCATCGCTTCTTATGTGACTAGGTTGCAGAATTTTCAAAGTTTCGGGGGGGAAATCAAAAGGCCATCTTTAGAATTTTAAGTATCCAAAATGAAAATTGTGACGGGTTAAAAAAACAAGGGCGGCTCCAACAACGACAATCATATCCTAAAATATTTTTTGGTATGTCTCTATATCATAATATGTCTTTTATGTGTATCTGCATACTTTGATTAAGCTCTTATTTTGATTTTTACATAAGAAAAGAACGAGATTTAAGTACTTTATCAAAAATATGGAATAGTTGGTAAGTACTAGTAGGTTCAACATTAAATTGGAAGAACGATGTCGATTATTTTGGTACAAACCTTCTATGGAGGAATATGTCATATTCTACATATCGATACCTTTCCAACAATACAAAAATTGTCTTAATCAGTGTAATGTCCCTCGAACTTCCTCTTAGACGATACT
>SNQJ01S0263602.1:0-12086 GCA_010110895.2 Picea sitchensis | reverse complement strand
ATGTGGTGGGATCATCTTGTGCAGGTGCAGTACATTAGAGAGAAAGATATCACTTGGAAGGAATTCAAGAGGTATTTCGAGAGGAAATACCTGACTAAAAGATACTATGATAGAAAGATGAAGGAGTTCTTCGAACTCAAGCTGGGCAGCATGACCATTGATGAATACGAACAAAGGTTTTTGGAATTACTGAAGTATGTTCCATTCATCAAAGATGAGGCTGTCAAGATTCAGAGGTATCTGAGTGGACTGCCACCTCCCATTGGTGACAAGATTCAATATGATGATCCTAAGACTATGGAAAAAACAATAAGAAAAGAAAAATGCTTATATGAACAACAAAGAGAAAAGCCTACCTTTCAGAAGGCTTGGGATGACCAAAAGAAGTTTAAGAAAGAACAAAGGCAGAAGGGAAACAAACCTCCCTTTTTCAGAAATAGTCCTCAAGGACGGCCATCGTTTAGAGAGCCGAGAATGGTTGAAGTGGGGGAACAAAGGCTGAGACAGGCGCCCATTTAGTGTTGGGGATGTAAAGAGAACCGCAAGTACAGAGATTGTCCCCATAAAAATGGCAAAACAAGAGTTGTCCATAATGTTCAACAAGATGAAACAATGGAGGACATGGGTAGTAGAATGCCAAGGATCTATGCGGCCCTGGACAACAAGCAAGCTGAATTTCAGTCGCACATGATTGAAGTGGAAGGTATGATTAACAACTAACCATTTACTATTTTAATTGATTCAGGGGCTGGCCATAGTTATGTAGATCCTAGGGTGGTGGAAATTTTTCATTTATCAAGAAGCAAACATGAAAAGTCTTGGTTAGTGCAGTTGGCTACAGGAACCAAGAGGAAAGTCACCAAGTTGGTTAAGTCCTGTCCTGTCGACATGAAGGGATTGAGCACGAAGGCTGAATTGAATATTCTGCCTTTAGGCTCTTATGACTGTTTAATTGGGATGGACTGGTTAGACCAGCATCATGCCCTCTTGGACTGTCGTAACAAGGAATTTACTTGTCTGGATGAGGAGGGGAATCGAAAAATAGTGCAAGGAATTCCCAGAGCTGTGGTTGTTAGAGAAATCTCAGCAATGCAGCTGAAAAAGTGCTACATGAAAGACTATCAATTGTTTGCAGCCCATGTGGAGGAAGCATCTAGAGATGAAGTCTCAAATATTGGATACCATGCAGTACTAACATAGTTTGAAGACATATTTTAGGAGGTACACGGACTACCTCCAAAAAGAGATATCGGTTTCTCTATAAATTTGATGCCTGGAGCAGCTCCAGTGTCGAAAGCTCCTTATAGAATGAGTATGCCAGAGCTGAAAGAGTTGCAATTGCAGCTTGAAGAGCTTCTAAAGAAGGGGTACATTCGCCCAAGCGTGTCACCTTGGGGTGCCTCGGTCCTGTTCATGAAGAAGAAGGATGGGATGTTGAGGTTGTGCATTGATTTCAGACAGTTGAACAAAGTAACTATCAAGAACAAGTATCCTCTGTCGAGGATCAACGATCTTTTCGATTAGTTGAAAGGTGTGAAAATATTTTCAAAGATAGATCTCATATCAGGATATCACCAGGTAAGAATAAAGGATGAAGAGATCAGCAAGACCACCTTTAGAACAAGGTATGGTCATTACGAGTTCACAGTGGTATCGTTTGGGCTATCGAACACACCAATTGTTTTTATGTTCTTGATGAATGGTGTATTCAGGGACTATCTAGACAAGTTTGTCATAGTCTTCCTGGATGACATTCTGGTGTATTCCAATTCAGAGGAAGAGTATGAACAACACTTGAGGATGGTACTGCAAGTGTTGAGAGAACACTAGCTATATGCCAAGTTGAGCAAATGCTCGTTTTATCAAAGGCAAATCCATTACTTAGGGCACATTATTTCTGAAGAAGGGATCATCGTGGATCCTGAGAAGTTTGAGGCCATCAGAGAATGGTCAGCGCGGAGGAATGTGGCGGAATTTAGATCCTTTATGGGTCTAGCAGGCTATTACAGAAGGTTTAATGCAGGGTTCTCAAAGATAGCTCACCCTATCACTTTCTTGCAAAGGAAGGAGAAAAATTTTCAGTGGACTGAAGAGTGTGAGAAAATTTTCCATCGATTGAAGCAGTTGTTAACCAACGCTCCAATCTTGAGGACTGCAGATCCAAATGTGGATTTCGTGGTGTGCACAGATGCGTGTAAAGAAGGGTTGGGAGGAGTTCTCAGTGAGAATGGATTTGTAATCTGTTATGAGGCCAGGAAGCTGAAAGAGCACGGAAAGAATTATGCCACTCACGATTTGGATCTGGCAGCAATCATTCACGCTCTGAGGAAATGGAGACATTACCTCATGGGAAGGAGATTTGAATTGAGAATAGACCACAATGGTCTGAAATACTTGTTTGACCAACCTACCTTAAATGTCAGGCAGAGTAGGTGGCTGGAGTTTCTGTGTGAATATGACTTTGATATAAAGCATATCAAAGTGAAGGAAAACAAGGTGGTTGATGCACTCAATAGAAAGGTGCACAACTTACATGCTTCAGCCATTAGCATGTACAGGACTGATATTAAGGATAGAATTTTGGAAGCTGCAAATGCAGATTTGTAGTATAGAGACATGGTAGTAAAGCTACAGCAGAGTGAGAGACCACAGAAAGGGGAAAATTACACCTTGGAAGCTGATGGAATACTTATGTACAAAAACAGAGTTTATATACCCAATGTCCAGGGTTTGAAACTTGGGATTCTAAGAGAAATGCATAATGTGACTTATGCTGGGCACCTTGGATATCAGAAGACTGTGGCAGCAGTCAGGAGCCTCTACTTTTGGCCAAGTATGAAGAAAGAGATCATTGAATATAACGCCAGATGTATGGAATGCCAGAAGGTTAAAGCTGAGCACAGACACCCAACAGGGTTGCTGCAACCTTTGCCCATTCCTGAATGGAAGTGGGAAGTGGTGACAATGAATTTTATTACGGGATTGCCCAGAACAGGCAAGCTGCATGATTTGATCATGGTAGTGGTGGACAAGATTACAAAATATGCCCATTTTATTCCACTGAAAACTACTCACAAGGAAACAGATGTTGTTGATATTTTCGTGAAGGAAGTGGCACGATTGCATGGAATTCCTAAAACAATTGTGTCCGACAGAGACCCGAAATTCACCTTGAATTTCTGGAAAGGATTGTTCAAAGGATTCAGAACGAATCTGAACTTTAGTACAACTTATCATCCCAAGTCTGATGGGCAGACAGAGAGGGTGAACAGAGTGATAGAAGACATACTGAGAATCTATGTGATGGACAAACCATCAAAATGGGAAGACTACCTACACTTGGTAGAATTTGTTTACAACAATGGGTATCAAGCATCATTGAAGATGAGCCCATTTGAAGTGATTTATGGCAGAAAGTGCAATACTCTAGTAAGCTGGGATAATCCAGCTAAAAGGGTAGTAATTGGGCCAGAGTTGCTCAAGGAAATGGAAGAGCAAATGCTTAAAATTAAGCAGAATTTAAAAGTTGCCCAAGGCAGGCAGAAAAGTTATGCTGACAAAAACAGAACCCACAGAGAATTTAAAGTGAGTGATCATGTTTTCCTAAAAGTAAAGCTAATAGAAGTTCCCTGAAGCTGGGAAACTGTGCCAAGTTGGCAGCCATATTTTTTGGGCCATTTGAAATCCTAGAAAGGATTGGGCCAATTGTATATATGTTTGCATTACCTGCATCCATGACTGTACATAATGTGTTTCATGTTTCATTGCTTAAGAAGTATATACCTAATGCTAATCATGTTATTGATTGGAATGTGATTCAGGTGGAGCAAGAAGGCATCCTGCAAGTGCATCCTGTGCGCATATTGGACAGGAAAAGAAAACAACTCTGGAATTGAGCTATAGGGCTTGTAAAGGTCCAATGGACCTAGTACGGTCCTGAGGATGCGACATGGGAGCATGAGGATGCTATGTGGGCAGAATACCCGCATCTTTTTGAAGATTTTGGAAATCTTGTTGATGTTGTGTGAAGGTTGCACTGAGGACAGTGCAAAAATAAGGGGAGGGGATTGTAATATACCCAAGGATGAGCCCTGTTGTAATCATGTTTATGAATTGTAAATCGTGTTTTGTAGGCTGGTGAGCCGAGTATTGATAAGTTGGTAAGGCTTATGAGTTTATTAGGCTGGAGAGCCTAAGTGTTGAGGCCAAGAGCTTGTTTTTGTATATGTAATTATGCAGAACATTAATAAAAATATGAACACCATTGCGTGCAGACCGACCACGATGAATGAGTGATGGGGGACTAAGATTCCATAGAGTGGGTAAGGGAATGGGAGCTGAAAAGTGGAAAGAAAGTCTAAGTGTTGGGCCTAGGGGACAATCTAGGGGGCTTACCTCTAGAAAGGGATAATAATTTATTATTATTATTTCTTGAAAACTAAGGTGGACAATTTTGAGTGTTGTCCTAAGTTCCTGGAGAGGAATGCATGTTGATGGAGCGCATGCAACTTCATGGGAGACATGTGTCGGCCCAATCACATGCAGTTAAAAGCGGCAGAAGTCAGCCATGGAGGGGGGGCGCTCCTCATTCTATCATCCTCCGCTTGAGTTCGCAGGGATCTGGGGTGTTTGAACCGTTTTGCCTATGCGTCTGCCTCTGCATACCCGCGCAAAGTGAAGGAAACCCTCACAGGAAGATTGCTCGCTATCCATTTTCCCATCCTCTATGAATTCTGCTGAGCTCTGGGATCGACATTTGCATAACGTCACGCATCTCTGAAAACAAAAAACTGTGAAGCTGACTTGTGTTTTTTTATTGTGAAGACGAAACATCCTGGATATGGCCTGAACCATGTTGTGTCTTAGTGTGGTCTGTTGTCGTTTTTGGATGTCCATACCCAAATTCCTGTTGTTGTTGTCACCCGTGAGTTAAGCAAATTGCTATTGTTGTTGTTGTTATCCTCACCTTGCGGGAATTGAAGTGGAAGCTGGTGGAAGAGTTGGGTGGTTAGGCTCGTGGTTGAAGAGGCAGGCTGTCAGGCCTGTGAGTAGTTATTTCTAGGTGAAGGAGTCTGTTGGGAAGTGGTTTTCTCCCAGAGAGAGTCCAGCACCAGCTACAGAGCTCTGAGACTTCCTGATCCGGCTTGTTGTTGAGGCCCAGAGAGGGAGGTGAAGCACTGATGGACTATGCTTGTGAAGGTGTATACTCCCGGGTGGAACACACATGTGGGGAATGAGAGTCCATGAGTAGTGGGCGTAAGAAGGCATCCTGGGAAGAATCCTTCCGGTTATTTTGTGCAGTTTCCCTATAACCTCAGCCTAGTTTAGGATTCCCTTACCTTGGGTGGAGCTTGGTCCAGCTCTGGGGTGACCCACTACTGAGAGTGATGAGCAGCATGGTCTAAGGCTGGGAGGGTCGTGGAAGGTCTGAACGTGGTAGGTGGAGTTACTACGGCTTCAAAGATAAGTATTAATGTTGTACTTAATTTATATGTGATGTTAGTCTGTGATACTTACTATATTATCATGCATTTCGTTGTGATGATGCTTACTGTTGATTTCATTAATTCTGTATGATGGCAGTAATTATATGTTACTCTGTTAAGCCATTTAACTTCATTTAAATGCATATTATATAAGTATGAGAATGTTGTTCCGTGCAGTAGCGTTTTCCCGGCCAGTGGGATGACGGTCGGGGATGTTGCAATATCCATGTTTATCTGAAACACTAAGCCAAAAGGGAATGCTTTGAATTCACAAGGAACCATACATGTTGGCACACATTAGGTCTAATCTTGAATTTTACCAATTTCTTATTGCCAAGATCCTAGTAGAAAAAAAAGGATTCTACTACCTTGAATTCTCTCTAGTCAGTGGAAGTTCTCTTTTGAGTAGAAGGTAACTCTAACTATGATGATCGATTGGTTTCCCTAAGGTAGTATTTATTTAGAAAAATTTCCCATTTATCAAAATATTGTTGGACATTTCACAATTCTCACGAGAGGTTCCACTCCATGGAATTTCGTAGGACTTGTTAAATTCTAATGTTCTTTCTGTGGATGGGTATGGTTATCAAACAAATGTTGTTAGCACCTCTTATATCATCTCTACAATACTAGCTTATGGACCTTGTATGGTTGGATTTTGAACAGGTTCCATTTCTGAAACTATGTTACATATTCGCTCCACACACACAAAGATAAATGGCAAGGCAAGGCTACTGCTTGTAACCCTTTTCCTCATGGAATTTTTATGAACATGGAATTGCAGTCAAATAGATAAAAATTATACAAGTGAGTTGGTTTACTATTGTATGATCTATGCTTCATGTACTTGGTTGATATTTGAAAGAGTATTTCTGATAAGATTTCTCAACACTCTTCCTAATATGGAATATTTACAAATTGGTGTCTTCTCCATATTGGGCGATGGAGTCAAACTTTTGATTACCCAATGAATAAGTTTACCAAAAGGAAAAAGAAATGGGAAAACTCTAAGTTTCCATGTACAAAGATAAGCAAGGTGTAGTATGATATCCATTCCAGTCTAATGAAGGTGAAGCCATGATTGGCCCATGAACATGTGAAATTGATGTTCACTTTCACTGATTATGCACAAAGAAATCAGACAATCAATACCTTAAGCATTCTTCTATGCTCATATGTCGGAATATGAAGGGAAAGACACTTAGTTCTATGGGGTGTAATTCTTCACTTGGAATCTCATGAATCTTGTATTCCAATCCTCTTGGAAATGTAACCTCTTCTACAACAGATGATTATTCAGTAGCTCGAGACCATGCTCTTTTGGCTTACTTCTTTCTAGCTATCAATGCTAAGGTGAATGCTATTGAAGAAATTAAATATTCCATTTGAATCTTTTCAGAAGGATTCTACATGCGATTCTCTCATGAAAATGAAGACAAACCAAAACTAAGCCAAGATTCAAGTTAGACAACAAAATGAAAGGCATTAACAAAAAGAAAAAATATCTTATGCAAAATAAACTAGAATAGAATAGCCCATCCTAAATCACAACAAAAACCTAATAACATATGGTGGATTTTATTCAAGAAACCAAATAGATCAAAATATTGCTACAAAAATAGACATGGAAATAAAATCTAGGCTATTCATATTCCTATTGTACCCTATACTAGCTCAACAAATGCTAGCTTAACTCATAAATCCAATGTAACCACTCGATTACCTCAATGTATATAGGAGTATTATGGCATTGTGTAGGCACACACAATTGAGGTATCATGTAATTGATTGAAAGAATTGAATTATCACAAAGTGGGTTCAAAATAACAAGCGATATATACCTGCTAGTTTGAGGGAAACAACGAGAAAAATATGAATCCAATCCTTCTCCTATAACATCATCAAAATCATTTGATGAGTGTTGGAGTATTAGAATAGAATCCTAGGATGAGTGATGCATCTACCCCTGAATATTAACTTATGATTTTGGAATAGATTTAGGTGGCAATGATACTTGGGTGAGCTCAATGTTTTTGTTATCTTGCATGGTTCTGGGTTGTCTCTTCATTGTTATATCCCCATAGGGTTTTGAACATTCCTTATGTTATGCATATCTTGTGTCTTCCATCATTAACATCTATGCACTGAGATCAGTGGTTCCAAATTGTACAAGATTAGTGAATGACATGTTGGTTCTCACACTCAATTCCAAAACACAAATAATCGCCAAAGTTGGAGTTATAATGATCAAATTTTCTTTCAGTATGTTCCAGATATTTAGATTGCAAAGGAATTTCAAAATTGTGTATCCTAGATGGACTATTATTCTGAATGGGTGTTTGATAAGTCAGATCTTGGAAATCTTCTTTCTCTACTTTATCATTCAATATTTTATCATTGAAAGAAAAATGTAAAGATTATACTGGATGATAAGCTAGTGGATGCTCATGTAGGTAATCATGATCAAACAGATTTGTATAAAGAGAATAGAAATCTTTGGATTCTAAAAATGATAGGATATCCTTATTAGGAGACCTTTCACAGACCAAAGCATAATCACAACTCTCTTGATATTCAAGATAAACAATCAATGCAATTCCTAAAGGAATGTCATTGGTTTGTTCTCAGTCTATATCTAAGGGGTTTATGGGTTCTGATGGAGATTTCCATTTTGTGGTGACAAAGTGATTATTAGAAATTATGTATGTTTCGTCTTCCATTGTCATATCATGTTTTTCATTAAAGGATATAATATCTATGTTCCTAAGTGCTAAATTATCATTCAAATCTAAAGAAGTTTTGTGAATTGATTCCTCATCCAATACATATTTGAAATCATATTTTGAAACATTTCCCTCAAATCGCTCTTTGAAATTAGATTGCAGACTATTAGATGTCTGAGGGTAGACTTGTATTGTCAGTATGTTTGAAAATATTTATCTAGGATGGGAAGTGACTGAACCTTCACTATGTATATTTGAATTAGAGAAATAATAAATGGTATCTTGTGAATGATAGACCTTTTCATTTTCCAGATTGTCCCCTTCGAGAATAGAGGGAAGATATGAAAACCAATCAAGAATTTCTTGGTCTAGGTGTTTGTCAATTTCAGGAGATCTAAAATAAATCTGCATAGGTCTTTGAAATAAATCATCCAGAGGCTCATTTATAACTATAGATTTCTTCAAGCTCATTACAAAGTTCTTCATAATCATAATCTATATAATCAATGCTAAATATTTCCATGAATTGTTTCGAACTATGTATCGATTTTGTTGGTAATGTCCTAAACTAGGATTTAATCTGTTGAAAAATAATCAACAACTTTCATTAATTATCCCAAACAATTTTAGGATTTTGTCATGTGACGTTAAACTAATTGAGGTGCATGATTGCATAGACATTCCATTCACCATCAAATTTCAAATTAGACAAGAGATCTACTATCCTAACTGAGATGCCACCCGAATTCCTTAGAAGACTCAATGGGTGGTCCCATATAGAGATATGGAGAGAATCCATGGGCTAATAAAAAAAACTTATTGAAATGGCTCCACAAGGGCATACTTGTCATCCAACTCTCCTTCTAGAGCCAATTCTATTGATGCGGTCCATGTGACCTTGATCAACAACATGGGTTAACCCCAATGAGAAGTCTGAATTAGACCTCAGACCATTTATAATAGGGAACCCTTTCATATTTTGACCCGATAACCATTACTAGTTTGGGTTTGGGGTTTATGGTCGCAGTCTGGTCCACGCGTGATGTTTTATGAACTAAAGAGTGAGATAAAACTAATCTAATATGTATACATCTGGATGAATCTAAAGGTAACTATAAAGTAAACACAAAACCATACATTCTCATATCAATTTCCCATGAAATAGTTCACACAAAGCAAAGACAAGAATATGACTAAATAACTCCAAACCCAGAATAGTCTAGTATTGAAATAATCAGTTGCATTCCTATGTTCACAGATTCAGAGAAATATTTCCTAAAGAATAGAAATAAAAATGCAACAACACACATAAGAATAGTCCATAGAGAGAGATACGTTCTTACACAACTCTAGTGATGAGAAAAGGTAGCAAAATAGTCCACAAAAAGTGCAACATGAGAATCAAAGTTCTAGATAAAATAGCTTGGCCAAAAAATCTTCTTATCATTAATGTTTCAGCAATAATACATTAGAGCTACAAAAGACAAAATCGTAGAATTCGAGTACAACCCCCTTATTTGTTGAAATTTGCCCTGACTATTGTCCTTCCGTCTTCTTGACTCTTGACCTTCTATTTGAAAACTTTTTGTCAATACCATCCATTGAATGATCATGGAATAATAGCAACATAAATGTTTATAATTTAATGTATCATACATCATTTACATTCTCTTTTCAAATTTGTCTTTTTTCTCTCATGGGACATCCTGAGTTTCAGTCGTAGTTCGCCTTATACAATGTGGTCAGTAGTTTGCACACTTTGGGTCCCTTTTTGCCTCTTTTCTTAAGACTCTTCTTCCCTCAGGTTTGTACTTCATCTCCTTCCATTTGGTCTTGATTCTCTTTTGTTGATTATGTTAGAAAAATATCATCGTAAAGAAATAAAATAAAAACAAATGCGTAAATAAAACATGGAAGATACACAATACAATAGAGACACAGTTATATGTGGTTCACCCAGTGTGGGCTACGTCCACCAGATAAATTTCCAGGTCCTTCATTTATTATTATCCAACAAATGAAAGGATACAAACTACAACACACCCAATGTAACTTCCTTTTCTTTCTCTCATAGTCTCCTCTCTCAAAATACAATATTCACTCACCTACATAGTCACAATACAATGCCCTCATACAAAAATGGGTTTCCTTTTGGGGAGAAAACCCTAACATAAATTCTACCATTGGATTTGTGACCTTATAAATGAATGGTTCAGATTGACCTTGAACCCCTGGCAGAAGGGGCCTATGCATAAATGCATATGAATCAAGAAAATAATCAGTCTCCACAACCAACATATTGTTTATTGTGTGCGGGTATGTCATTATTTGTTGTAGATCACATTTGCAAAGGAATTTTTGTGTACTAGCGGATCCTCCTTGTCTTAATGTAGAGAATTTATATCTTTGTAGTTCATCTCCATGCACATTATGTATTATGAATCCTAGGTATGATCTTCTTCCAACACTACTACCTGGTCTCCATTTATCACAAGATAGATGAGTTGCTAGTATAAAACCTCAAACAAATGTGCATTTAAACATATAGAACTCAAATGACAACTAAGTGAGAATTTAATATATACTTCTCTGAGTTCAATCTTTGGTCCCCCTAATGAAAAGTTCACAAACATCTTGGTTGAAATACTATGTTATCAAGTTTGTGGGTTGTTGATATTATTCCATAATTCAATATTGAAAATATATGACGAATGGTGAGGAATCTCCTGAAACCTATTACCGGGAAGTTGTAGATATCAACTACATATTTCTAACAGTATAAAAAGTACGTGAAATGGATATTGGAGTCAAAAGTTATGGAAAAAATAAAATTGGGAGCTTGGTTCCACCCGATGCACTCAGTTACACTCCCCACCCATGTTTGAGGTAGCACGCCCTAAGTTTCTTAGCATGCGTACCAATGCATACATCCTCTTCCATACATAATGATCTGGGTTGGAATCTAGCCTTACAGTTCATCTGTACATGCCTTGAGGGATCACGTCTTATTTTTCGTTTTCATTCGCAGGCCGACATGTAAAAATCGAACCGAGAATAGTTTAAAGGGTCGGTTTGTATCAGTGTTCACAATCTATTTGGATTTCCAACATGTTTGGGCTTAAATCACATTTCATGACTGATGTGTCAAAGGTTGAAAATTATTTCGAATGTTAAAAGATGATCGATGTATCAAGGGGAATGAAAATTATGATGTGAGATGGACACCAAAATGTAAAGAGGAGGCTATGTGTGTGTGTCTGTGGGTGAATCAAATTAAAATGTAAAAGGAAGAAGAGGAGGATTCAAAAATATTAAATAATACTTTAAAAAGAGTTCAGTCACATGGTAAACTAAGGACCCCTTCCATATCATCCTTTATTTTTTCCTCATGTAAACTTGTACAATATTACCTCCAAAAAATTAAACAACATTTTATCACTAAAAAACTCCTTCATGT
Organism: Picea sitchensis; assembly: GCA_010110895.2. Taxonomy (NCBI): domain Eukaryota; kingdom Viridiplantae; phylum Streptophyta; class Pinopsida; order Pinales; family Pinaceae; genus Picea; species Picea sitchensis. The sequence goes on along the minus strand of SNQJ01S0263602.1, from coordinate 420 downwards.
GTTTGAATTTTTCATTTTGTCAGTGATTGAAAGAGATGAGATAGCCAACATATTTGGGGATGTGAGCGATTGCAATGTTGTGAGTTGCTTGAAATGAAGAGTCGTGAAGAGTGAAGGATTTCATGAAGTTGTCGATACATAAAATCTTGAAGTTCTTAAGATATTATGAGGTGGCCAATACATAAATATTGTGAGGTGGTATAATAATGGTTAAGGTAAATATGAAATGGTTGGAGGGGTCGAATGGGATATGCCCCTATCCACCTCACCCTTATCTTTTTATGAGTGCATACATCCTCCCATGCAACCCTCACTATATTAAATCATAAAATATTATACCTTAAAATATTTAAATATTATTTCTCCAAACACTTCTTTGACATTGTGTATCAACGGCTTGAAAGAACAAGTGTTGCATGG
>SNQJ01S0263601.1:1861-12086 GCA_010110895.2 Picea sitchensis | reverse complement strand
AGACATATAAGAAAAAGCATTTTGTGGTTTTCTCCCGCTTTGGGTTTCCACGTAAAACACTGGTGTACTGTGTATGTGTATGATTGTTTATGTGTTCATTGCTTATTTACTCTGTGGCTATTGGATGGTAATTATACATTGATACAACACTTGGATTATATGGTTAAAAATGATTAAATTTCTCTATTATGGATTCACCCCGCCCTCTCAATAATCCAACACATTGATCTCCTATCGTGACATGGAAACCCGACACTATTTTTCAATTTTGGGCACATTTCCTGATGTAAGCAGGTTGTAGTGGTGCAACCTGTGTATACGCATGTTGTAGAGTAGGCAAGGTTTGTATATGTGGAAAAATTGTATTTTTAGCTCTGGGATTTGCAAAAAGGGGATGACAAGTCTTTATAGGGAAATGGAAAAAGGCCTTCTTTGCAATATTGCATAGGGTTATGTAAATAGTTCTATAACAGATGCCCCCTAATGTGTGAGGTTAGAGGAGTATCTATGATGGCCGAAATACATTATAAAAACCCAGAAGTGGAGTAATGGGGACCCAGCTGGAAGAACTAGTTGTTCATTACAATATGTATTGTCTTTGCATACATGGCTGCCAATTTGAATTACACTGGAGATCCATGTGAAAATATACTAAACAACTATCTGTGGCCATGAATAGGAAAATACAAATGTGGTTACATGCCAAAGGTTTTCATAGTCATGAACAAGGCCCAGTAGAACCAGTCTCAAAATCAATCTGAAGATATTTGTGTACAATGGAGTACAATCTGATCTCCCATTATCACTGAAGTCACACAGGTGTTGGTCCAATGAAAAGGAAGAAACAACTCAGGAAAGTTGCGGCCACATACTGATGTCTTCAAGTCTTCTACACAATCCGCCAAAGGTGCAAGTCTACATCATGTGAATAAAGGAGTTGAGGTCGAACACAATGAGACTTTGTTTGATTACCTATCATTGAGGTATATCGTTAACAAATGTGAGACAACCTATCGATGATGAAAGTAGGTAACAAGGCACCGAGTACATTCTTAAAAGTGTGAATAAAGTGTTGGGTATGTGTTATATTCTTTGCACGAATAGTAGTTTCTGAGCGTATGCGTCGGGCATGTAGGGGAGTTAGAGGGGGGGGGCGCTAGGCCCCCCCTCGGGGGTCCGGGGACAGTGCCCTCGGAAAAAAAAATTCTTCCTCAGGAAACGTGACACCTACCTCGAGAAACGTGTCATGTATTTAGGTGGTTTTTTTGGCACATGGATTTTGCCGATGGTTTTCTATTTTCGGTTAAGGAATTAGGGTTTTGGACTAATACAGGTCATTGGGTTAGGGTTTTGGTTGTCACTGGCTCCTATATGTATATTGTATTGTAAAAAATGTAACACAATGAATGAATATAATATATGTTGGTTTTCCGAGTTTGGGTTTCAAGGGGAAAAATCTCTGTGTAATGTTTGTATTTGCCATTGTATATTTTCTGTTCTTTTATGAATATTTATTTCTAGTAGACATTGTACAAGGTTACAATTTACATTTGGTATCAGATCTTTATTGGCTTCAGGGGGACGCCTTTGTGGTCAAGGGTTTGGCTCGGGACTGTGATAAGCCTTGTTACAGTAGGAGATCTACGGTATTGTTTTTTAGGTGAAAAGAAATGGCAAGCAATTCGAAGATGGAGATCAAGAAGTTTAATGGGAAAAGCATTGAGCTGTGGAAGCTCAACATGGAAGATCTTTTGGTGGACAGAGATCAATGGATCACGGTAGATCCAGGTACTGCACCTATAGGAACTTTTGCAGATGAATGGAAAAAAATGGATCGGAAGACAAAGAGAACAATCTGATTGTGTCTCTCTGATTCAGTATTATTGAATGTGTCAGAGGAATCTACAGCCAAGGATTTATGGGAAAAGTTGGGGAAGTTGTATCAGTCTAAGTCCCTGGTAAATAAACTATTCTTGAGAAAGAAGTTGTATAACTTGAGGATGAGAGATGGAGACTCGGTGGCAGAGAATTTGAATGCCTTCAATACCGTGGTAAGTCAGTTAGTATCTATTGAGATTAAAATTTCAGATGAAGATAAATGTATCAGTTTGTTGTGTTCTTTACTAAACTCGTGGTATAGTCTGGTTGTAGCCATAGGTAGTAATACAACTTCTTTGAAGTTTGAAGAAGTGGTCTCATCCTTGTTGTCGGATGAGATGAGATGAAAGAATATGGAAGGATATAACACAGACGCATTATTTGCAAGAGGACGTTCCCAGGAAAGAAATAGATCTAATTTCTCAAGTGGGAGATATAAGTCTAAGGGTAGATCTAAATCTCCTGGAAAGTTTGTAAGGGTATGTTGGAGGTGTGGAAAAATGACACAGACCTATCGGCCCTCGGGCCAAGATTCGCTCACAGGATCATTCTTTGACCCCTTCCAGTCGGATCGACTCTTTCGGATTCTCTGTTGGAATCTCCTTTCAAATCGATCTACAAGTCCTTTGGGAAGCTCCCCTGTGGGAACAACACTAGGCACAAGCTCCTTTCTCCCCAAGAAACCACAGTGCTATGACCAAGGGCCTAACCCAAGGTCCTTTTCGCAACATGCAATCTCGCGAGTTTGTGAGTCAAGGCTCCCGACTCTTCCTTTTAAATCTCGCGATACCTGAAATGTCGATACGGGTATGGCTCTTCCTCTGTCAGCGCCTTCCTCACGCGACCACTGGCTAGGCTAAGCGCTAGCACTTCTCGCTACTCGCCACTTCGTGAGTTTGAATGTCCAACCTTGGCACCTTTCTTTCACGAACCCCCAAGAGGCGATGTTGACTTTTCTCCTCTCGTTCTCACTACTCGTGACTTCGCGAGTCGAAGGGTCGAGCTCATGTACTCTTATCTCATGAATCCCTGAGACGCGAGAAGTCAACGAAGTGTTGAATCCTTCCACTAGGTGACATGTGTCTGCCTGTTTATTCCAACAGGGCCCACCTTGTGGTTCTGCCACGTGTTTCATCCATGCCTCGGCCCTCGGCACTTCATGAATTCTGCAGTTGAGATGAGGTCCTTCCAACCTCCGAACCCCCGAATACACGAAACGTGTGATGAGGCTCTAATCCAACGGTTGCCTTTACTCCTTATGATTTCTCCACTCGCGACTTGGAGCACCCAACTCTTGAGCCCTTACCTTGCAAACCTCTGAGTTCGTGAGATCCCTTGATCTCTGCCACCTGTCCTCCTCTGATGGACGACTGCGATTCTCTCGCGACTTTGCCAATGCGACTTGGAGCACCCAAATCCTGGGCTCTCACCTTGCGAACCTCCGAGTTCGCGAGATCCCTAGATCTCTGCCACCTGTCCTCCCCAAATGGACGGTCCCGATCTTCTTGTGACTTCGCCACCCGCAAAGTCAAAGCACTTCCTTCTCTGAACCCCGATGTCCGAGTCCCCATTAGAGAGGATCTCATGACACGTGTCCTCTCTCAGATGAACGGCTCAGATTTCCTTGCGACTTCGCGACTTTTGATGTCGAGTGCCCGGACTTTCGTCCTCGGGACCCCCGAACTCCCGAATGTCGATATCTCGATATCACCCCTTTCGAGACTTTCACTCTATTGCTCTATGTGTGAGGTCTAACCCTCGTCCAACTCTCGACAGATCTAATGGCTATCGGTGATTCTGAACGAGATCCAACAGCTTAGAATCTCTTCAGGTCTTGCGCTCCTCCTACTACTCCCTGGACATGAAATCTTATCCAACGACTCAGAATTTCTCGGTTGATCCGATGGCAGCTATGGCTCCTCTTGAGTTTTAGCACTTTTCTTCCAGACTTGGAAGAATTTCGAATGTTCAAAGGCCTCGACCTTTATCCTCCTTTGTCTGTGAACTCTGCAACTTGAGTCCCACCTGTGCGTATAAGAACGTTGCTCCTCTCGAGATTTTGCTCTCAAATCCTCAAGGGATTCCACGACTTCTGCGCCTCTGCAGAGTCTTTGCACACAAAGTGATACTCTTTTGAGCTTCTCCAATACTCAGACCTTAAGGAAATGAATCCTTCTTCCTTTCTCTTGCAGATGGAGAATTTGGATGCCCTCCTGGCTATCCCCTGCTCAAGAAACCTCTTGCTGAGTGTTTCAGGGTGTTCAACAACCCTGCAAAGATCCTTCAGTGGACTCTTCTTCTGTTTTCCCGAACTCAAAGAGTTATTTTCCTCTTTGTGCCTATCTGCACATCTACTCAATGACCACCTGGAAAAGTATCTTCTTACAGAACATCCAGCAGTTCTGTCCTCTCCCATGCACCCTATGCACCTGCTCAATGCCCTCCTGGAAGAGCTCTCAGAATCCTTAGTGATTCTGACTTGAGTTGAACTCACAGCAGAGTTCTTCCTCTGTGCACTCCTTTCACTAGCTCAATTCCCACCTGGCAGAGCTTTACAGAACTCCTCAGAGATTCTGTCTGCAACTGTGTTCTCTACAGCCTTGCCTCCTGAGGTGTTTAGCGACCTCAAAGGTCTTCCTCTGAATTGTTGATTTCAACTACTGTGCCCACCTGGCATGCCTTTGTCTGAATCCACAGGGTTCAGAAGTGCATCTATGCATTGATATTCAGAGACCGCAGTACTCTGTCACGCCCTCCTGGCATGAAACCATAAATAACCTCTCAAGCCTGAAATCAAAACAACTCCCTGCAAATGTCTAGCATACATTTACAGCATAAATTGAACACACACAGACATTCATTCAACTCAGGAAATATCCAAGAAAAATTGTTGTTTGTATTAAAATGGCAAATGCCTTCTTTTACAAGGTGTTCCTGAGCATGAACTGTATCAAAGTATTAGCTCCTTCTCTTCTCTTACAACTCTCCTATCACAAAAATGAGATCGAAATTGATCTTTTTCAAGAGGGGCTCTTCGAGCTCTTCCCTCCAATCTACCTACCCTATTCAATAACATTGAATTGGTTGTCTAGTTCATAATCGAATCTAGATCTTAGCCTTCAAACATTAAATGCCTACCTACTTCTACGCCTATGCAAAGCACGGCCTCATGGCTCACCAGCCTAAGACATTAAATTACATTCAAATTCAAAATTGAAGACGAGGGCTACGCCTCTCTTCAGCCTTGAATGCACGCGCTGACGTGGCTGGATGGTTGGTTGGATGACATGGAGAGATGCTCCTACATCATACTCCTTAGCTACAAAATCCATGAGCTAATTCTCATGAGATTCCCATCTCAGCTATGGAAATCCTCCTGGATCCCAAACAAATTTCTAGAGTTGTTCATCTGCTCCATGTCCTTGTTGCTGCTGTTGTTGTGCTACTTATTTTCTTCTGCTCAGCTTCTCTTCACTGACAGTTTATACTGAACCTAACATCACCTCCCTGATCTCCTTGATCACTTCGTCCAACTGCTCCAGTGGTTGTCTCTGTTCATGCAGTCTCTCTAGCTGCAAAAAAATTCTGCAATTGGGTAGATCACTGTGATCTCCCATGCCTTCTTCATCTGCTTCCAACTTCACCTATTGGATGTGCATGCCCTGCACTATCACCCTTCTCTCCAGGGATTCAATTTGTTCATATAGATCAGCCAAACTAATTTTTTCTGCTTCTTCTTCTTCTTCTTCTGAAAGCTGAAAGGTTGCAGTCTTTTCAGTTTCCTCAGAATGCTCATCTTCTTTTTCTGCTTGGGCAGTCTCNAGCTGGTTTTCTTTCCCTTGTTGTTGTTGCTTCATCTACAACACAGACTTTGGCCTCCTCTAGGATAAGTGGTAGGAATATCTGAATTCCTCCAATCATCAGAAGATTCCTCATATCTTCCTCCTTTGTCAGCTGCATCTGTTGATCCAAACTCACCTCTGAGTTCGTGAGACTCTCACATAGCCGCACCTGCTTATCCCTGCCCTCCTGGAAATATGGGATTTTCCTGTTGCTTCCTTGGAAGACTATGAGATCAATTGATCCCATCTTTATCAGCACCTCAGGCTGAATTGAACTCACCTCCGAGTCCATGAGACTTTCAGACAGTCCCATCTATGTTCCCTTGCCCACCTGGCAAACTGGAAACTTACGGCTACCCTCCTGGCAGTCTGTGAGATCCCGCAGCGATCTTGATCCATTACCCTCCTGGAAATATGCAATTCCCTAGTTGTCCTCATGACAGTCTATGAGATCCCGCAGTGATCTCAACCCCTTGCCCTCCTGACAATTGGGAATTTTTTCTCTGCCCTCCTGGCAGTTCTTGAGATCTCCAGTTGATCCCATTTCCTCCTCATCATCACTAAGATTTCTCCCAGTCTCTGGCTCACATATCTGAACCCTCTCTTCTTCTGGTCTGTTGAGGTTTTCAGCATGCCTCAACCACCTTCTTAACAACCTACGCTGTCTTCTAGCCATCAACACCTTGACTGACCATTTTGCTTTCGGCTTCCTAATGGGCCATTCGTATACCCATCTCGACTTGGTGTTTTGTTGCATCCGCAATGAAAGCTTTTCTATCTTTTCCCTTATATCAACGAGCTCTTCATCTATTTCAGATCTTCTCATCATCTCTGGGTTCTTCCTTCCAGCATATCTACAACCTTTAGTAGCCATATCGATGTCTCTGTCTGTTCTCCTGGAAAACCTGTTGCTATCACTCCGAAATCCTGAGTGTTCCCAGCTTCATCTACAATCCTTCTGACTATCTGTGGATTGTTTCCTACCTGCAAAAAATCCTTACAGAGTTTCAGCACTCTGTCTCCTTCTTTCTCCTCCTATCTGAAATATACAAACAGAATCTAGGCTCTGATACCAAACTTGACACAGACCTATCGGCCCTCGAGCCGAGATCTGCTCACAGGATCGTTCTTTAACCCCTTTGATCCAGATCGACTCTTTCAGATTCTCTGCTAGAATCTCCTTTCAAATCGATCCACAGGTCCTTCAGGAAGCTCCCCTATGCGAACAGCACTAGGTACGAGCTCCTTTCTCCTCAAGTGACCACAGCGCTATGACCAAGGGCCTAACCCAAGGTCCTTTTCGTAACCCCCAATCTCACGAGTTCGTGATTCGAGGCTCCCGACTCTTCCTTTTAAATATCGCGATACCCGAAATGACAATACGGGTATGGCTCTTCCTCTGTCAGCGCCTTCCTCACGCGACCACCAGCTAGGCTAAGCGCTAGCACTTCTCGCTACTCGCCACTTTGCGAGTTCGAATGTCCAACCTTGGCACCTTTCTTTCATGAACCCTTGAGAGGCGATGTTGACTTTTCTCCTCTCGTTCTCACTACTCGCGACTTTGCGAGTTGAAGGTTCGAGCTCACGTACTCTTATCTCACGAATCCCCGAGATGCGAGAAGTCAACGAAGTGTTGACTCCTTCCACTAGGTGACGTGTGTCCGCCTGTTTATTCCAATAGGGCCCACCTTGTGGTTCTGCCACGTGTTTCCTCCGTGCCTCGGCCCTCGGCACTTCACGACTTCTGCAGTTGATACAAGGTCCTTCCAACCTCCAAACCCTCGAATACACGAAATGCACGATGAGGCTCTGATCCCACGGTTGCCTTTACTCCTCGTGATTTCGCCACTCACGACTTGGAGCACCCAACTCTTGGGCCCTTACCTTGCGAACCTCCGAGTTTGCAAGATCCCTTGATCTCTGCCACCTGTCCTCCTCCAATGGACGGTTGTGATTCTATCGTGACTTTGCCACTCGCGACTTGGAGCACCCAAATCCTGGGCTCTCACCTTGCAAACCTCCGAGTTCGTGAGATCCCTAGATCTCTGCCACCTGTCCTCCCCAAATGGACGGTCCCAATCTTCTCGCAACTTCCCCACTCGTGAAGTCGAAGGACTTCCTTCTCTGAACCCAGATCTTCGAGTCCCCATTAGAGAGGATCTCACGACACATGTCCTCTCTCAGATGAATGGCTCAGATTTCCTCAGGACTTCACGACTTTTGATGTCGAGTGCCCGGAATTTCGTCCATGGGACCCCCGAACTCTTGAATGTCGATATCCCGATATCACCCCTTTCGGGACTTTCGCTCTACTACTCTATGCGTGAGGTCTAACCCGTGTGCAACTCTCGACAGATCTAACGATTGTCGATGATTTTGAATGAGATCCAACGGCTCAGAATCTCTTTGGCTCTTGCGCTCCTCCTGCTGCTCCCTGGATGTGAAATCTTATCCAACGGCTCAGAATTTCTCGGTTGATCTAACAGAAGCTATGGCTCCTACTGAGCTTTAGCGCTTTTCTTCTGGACTTCGAAGAATTTTGAATGTTCAAAGGCCTCAATCTTTGTCCTCCTTTGTCTACGAACTCTACAACTTGAGTCTCGCCTACGCGTATAAGAACGTTGCTCCTCCTAAGCTTTTGCTCTCAAATCCTCAAGGGATTCCACGAATTTTTTGCTTCTGTAGAGTCTTTGCACACAAAGTGCTACTCTTCTGAGCTTCTCCAATACTCAGACCTTAAGGAAATGAATCCTTCTTCCTTTCTCCTGTAGATGGAGAATTTGGATTCCCTCCTGGCTATCCCCTGCTCAAGAAACCTCTTGCTGAGTGTTTTGGGGTGTTCAACAACCCTGCGAAAATCCTTCAGTGGACTCTTCTTCTATTTTCCCGAACTCAAAGAGTTCTTTTCCTCTCTGTGCCTATCTACACATCTACTCAATGCCCACCTGGCAGAGTATCTTCTTATAGAACATCCAGCAGTTTTGTCCTCTCCCGTGCACCCTATGCACCTGCTCAATGCCCTCCTGGAAGAGCTCTCAGAATCCTTAGTGATTCTGACTTCAGTTGAACTCACAGCAGAGTTCCTCCTCTGTGCACTCCTTGCACTGGCTCAATGCCCACATGGAAGGGCTTTACAGAACTCCTCAGAGATTTTTTCTGCAACTGTGTTCTCTACAGCCTTGCCTCCTGAGGTGTTCAGCAACCTCAAAGGTCTTCCTCTGAATTTTTGATTTCATCTACTGTGCCCACCTGGCACGCCTTTGTTTGAATCCACAGAGTTCAGAAGTGCATCTATGCACTGGTATTCAGAGACCGCAGTACTATGTCACGCCCTCCTAGCATGAAACCACAAAGAACCTCTCAAACCTGAAATCAAAACAAATCCCTGCAAATGTCTAGCATACATTTACAGCATAAATTGAACACACACAGACATTCATTCAACTCAGGAAATATGCAGGAAAAACTGTTGTTTGTATTAAAATGGCAAATGCCTGCTTTTACAAGGTGTTCCTGAGCATGAACTATATCAAAGTCTCAGCTCCTTCTCTTCTATTACAACTCTCCTATCACAAAAATGAGATCGAAATTGATCTTTTACAAGAGGGGCTCTTCGATCTCTTCCCTCCAATATACCTACCCTATTCAATAGCATTGAATGGGTTTTCTAGTCCAGAATCGGATCTAGATCTCAGCCTTCAAACAGTAAAGGCCTACCTACTTCTACGCCTGTGCAAAGCACGGTCTCACGGCTCACCAGCCTAAGACATTAAATTACATTCAAATTCAAAATTGAATATGAGGGTTGCGCCTCTCTTCATCTTTGAATTCACGCACTGACGTGGCTGGTTGGCTAGTTGGCTGACATGGAGAGATGCTCCTGCATCAAAAAGAAGGGCACTACAAGAAGCAATGTAGATCCAAAGTTGAGAAAAAGAAGGGATCTGGAGAATCTTATTCTACAGAAGAAAAGACCTCCAAGGAAGAAGGAGGGGATGTGTACTTGGCCCCTTCAAGAACACATGCAAATCATGAGGCATGGTTGGTTGACTCTGGTGCATCCTTTCATATGACTCCCCACAGGGAGTGGTTCTGCGAATATGAAAAGTATGATGTAGGTAATGTTTTCTTAGTTAATGATTCGACAACTAGAATCATAGGAAGAGGAAGGGTCAAGTCGAGACTCATAGATGGAAGGATTAGAACACTGTCTGGTGTTCTACACATCCCAAGTATGGCCAAAATTTTTATTTTTGTAAGCAAAATGGAAGATGCAGGGGTAAAAATGTTTTATGAAAAGGGAACTTGTAGGATGGTTTGAGGAGAAATGGTGTTGATGAAGGGAGTTCGGTTTGTAACTCTTTATAAGATGCTAGGAAGCACTATTAGTGATGGGTGTAATAGCTCCATTGTTCCTAATATTGGATTTGAAGAAGAAAGAACTCCTATAGTCTCTGGAGAAAAGGTTATGTTGTGGCATCAAAGACTGGGGCATATCGGAGAGA
>SNQJ01S0263599.1:0-12086 GCA_010110895.2 Picea sitchensis | reverse complement strand
AGAGATTTGACCAAATATATTTATTTAGAAACCAGATAGTGATGCAATTGCTGAAAGGGGTACCATTTTCCACCCAACCGCAGGCACAACAACTCCTGGACGGATTTACCATTGGCCACCCCTTAGCTAGATCATGATGCTTTGAGAGAGACTCTTCCTTTTGTTCAGCAACAGCCAAGGACGAAGGCCACTCTCCTCCTCCCACAAGAACTTGGCATATCGTTTTTCTCTCCACCAAGAAAGGGGGTCTGCAGTGAGAGCTTCATGATTCACTCATCTTCTTGCAACCTTGTTTATCAGCTTGGACTGAAAAACGTTGCCCAACAAATTCTTGTACCCAAAAACAATTTGTTTCTCAGTTCTCTTTAGAACCACAGAGCTGCACATGCTCTCCTTCAGAAAATGGTCACCAGACTCATATTCTTGCCCTCCTCTCTTCTGCCCACAAATTTCCTCTCTTTTCTTGCCTTCCTCGGCAAGATTTCGTGGGTCCAAATCCCAATTTCATGGGTCGAGCTAGAAAGTTTTTCAGGTGGTTACTTTGCCCATCTCCTCATTAACTCTTGAGGAGGACTTCCCAACTACCAGCCTGACTGGTGATTTATTTTTCTAGGTCAGAGGACTGTTCTAGGTCTGAATAATTTAAATTCAGTAGAGTATTGATCTGGTAGGGGCCATCTCAACCATTGTTGGTTCCCCTCACCATCTCTCTCATGCATCATGATCTACCTTGGCAAACCCCTTCAACAATTATGCAACACTTTCCATTTTATTTAGTAACAAAATATATACATTACCTTTTATACCAAAAAGATTCATCAATTCCAACATCCACACATATTCAGGCTGCCCATAATCTTTTAGCAGGTTATATAGTTATTTACAAGCTAGGGAAAACAAGGGTATTACAATATATATATGTTCTTATTATTTTTATTCTGAAAATGGAGGTTAAAGTTTCTAGAGCGTAATAGACCTAAGACCAAAAGAATATAATTATTATTATCATTTTAATGTCAAACACACCAAAGAATAAATGGTGACCAAACGCTTTAACCATCTCGTGGTCTTCGGAATTTCAGGGCTCCGGGGTGTGTGGGGTGATGGAACTCACGAACCAAAGTCGTCGAAGGCCCGAACCTTATCTTCCATGTGCAAGGTTGCAAAAGATAAAAAAATATAATTAATTGTATTGTATGGTAATTAAAATGATCCATTAACGTAAATTAATATAGTACACTCTTATTACAACATACATATAATATTATAAGTCAAAACAAATCATTGTATTTATGTTACAGTGCAATACCAGTGGGTCCCCTCCAGAACTTCAGAACTCCAGGACTCTGGGTTATATGAGAATGAAGAATTGCATGGAGGAGCCGAAGGTGTGGACCCGAATATCATTTCTGTCATTATATTATTGAATATTAAATGTAACATTAGATATTGCTTAAACCTAGGTGATAATTTCGAGAGGTATAATATAATATAATATATATTATATTAATATTTATTAAAATAGTTACACGTGAACGAAGCTAGCCATTTTTAAAATTATTAAATAATGTGGAAAGGTGTATAAGTTGGGCCACTTCACGGCTCTGAGAGATTGGAGTATAAGGAATGTGGTGGAGAGTCGAAGGGGTTTGACCCGAAGTTCTCTCCCTCTCTCCCTTATTTCAAATATTAATAAAATATTGTAGACCTTGTAAACTTGGGTGCAATCTCCAAAAAGATGAAATATATATATATATTAAATGAGTTTATTGTGATACCTACACGTGAGGAAGTACAAACCCTCTTTACCCTTTTAATTTAATATTTAATGTGAAGTCACGTGTAAGCGTGAACCCTTCAGGAGTTCGGAGTTTCGAGATTCCGACATGTTGGAGAAGATAGAGCGTAAGAGAAAAATCGACTGAAATCCGAACCCATTTTCTCGCATCCCAGTGTTTTCTTTTTGCTAGTTTGCCCGTGACCCGTGGGACTAGCTTGTGGCTGAGAAACCGCGACTCAGGGGCATCTAAGCTGTCAAAATCACACAAAGATTGCACCCGACCTGAGCCACACCAACCCTTAACATGGCTGATTTTTTTGTCCTCGCAGGTTTCAAACCGGTGACATTAACACCACAGAGTGCCTTAAAAACACACTCTGTCATCGATTTTCCTACACATCGGGGACCCCACATCCCAATGTTATAATAAACGTTAAGTGGAATTAATTTATTATATTAGTGGAATTAATTACATTATATGACAATATAATAAAGGTATGGTAGGAGTAGGACCCTCTCCATAGCTCTGGGAGTTCAGGACCCCGAGACTCCGAATGTTCAGGGATGATAGAGGGAACAAGCTAAAATGACCGAAGGCCCGAACCTGCCTCCCTACATTCCAAAGTTTGCATGAATATTAAACACATTTAAATTAAACGAGGTTATATTGATGTGATTGATTATACTAAATGGTTGATGTGATTTATTTACATCATAATATAGTATAATTAATATCATATTGCATTATAGTATAACCTACGTGGAACCCCCTTCGGAATTTCAGCATTCAAGAGATTTGGGTACATAAAATCCTGATGAGGAATCTTCGCCGAAGCCTAAAGGTTTAGGTATTAATGGGTATTGACAAGCCTAAGTGCTCATTTGATATAATTAATCATATTATAATATAATTAAATATAATTATATTATAATATAATTAAATATAATTATATCATAATATAATTAATAAAATGATTATTTGTGGATTGAATATAGTTAATGATTTTCCCACTAAATAAATAAATATGTATATATTTAGATATATATGTTTAAATTACTTGAAAATGAAGCATGGAGGAATTGAATTGTATACCTTAATTAAGGTTAATCAACTATCCTCATTGTGTTGTAATATAATTACTCATAATTATCATATGAGTAATTTATTGAGTTAGTGTTAAACTACTTCTAAGAAAGAAAATAAAAAGTAAAAACTTCAGTGATTACTAGGGCATGGATATTAGGTTAAGGAAAAATTTATACCCCATCCCTTAAAAAGGTACTTAGGGGAAGAATGTGTGACACAGTGCCAAGTTCATGGCCATTTAGCCTAGGGTTCACAACTCATGGCTCATTTCTGTTGTGAACGTTACTAAGTTTTCATTCAACTCCACCTTAATCACACACTAAGATCTTCCCTTCAACATTTTTTCTTTGGAAGCCAAGCATTCTAGTTGTGCAACAAGAATGAAAATCAATTGATGTTATGATGCACTTTGCCTATGTTCAAAATGGAACTACCACTCTAATTAGAGAAGTAACTATAAAAGAAATAAACTAAATCTCGATAATATAAGGAGACTTCTCCAAGTCAACTTGTTGATCATATTAATAAAATGATATTTAATTATATAAATAAGGGGAAAACTCATATCTATATAAAAAAAAAAATAGGCAGAAACCCTAAATTAAAGGGTAAGTTACTAATAAAAGTGACAATTCCTTTATCACACTAAACGGGCTTTTAAAAGCATTGAAATATCACACTATAAAGGTTTATGACTAAAACTTTATTACAAATCATGAGCTTATACCCAAAATAGCTCATGTAGATAAAGAATGATGTTAGGGAATTATAGTGTGGTTAAGTAAATAACTAAAGGTCTTAATCTAACTCAAAATAACTTGTTTTGTATGGTTTTTAGTCTATGATGGGTTAACCTTAGGCTATCGATCTTTAATTTAGGTCTCCCTCCTCTTACTTGTGTTTTTTGTGGTGCTCTAGAATTAGCTAAACACATTTTTTGGAACTATAGAAAAGCTTAAGTCTCCTAAGAGTGGGCTAATTCTCCATTCCTTAATCTCTAGAAAAATCACATTTTTAAGGGGCAATCATTGTTGGACTACCCATTTTACCAAACCCTGGCATATGATTGAAATTGAAATTATTTCTTGCGTATGGAAATGTCAAAATGATAGTATTTTTAATATCTAGACCACTAGTTTAAATTTTTCTTCCACTGAAAAGAATGTATTTATGACCAATTTTTCCTTGGAGACACATCGCAAAGGAGAGAAGGTGGCCATGGAATTAGACCACCTAAGGAAATTATTGGTGTATTAGAGGAGTACTTGATGCTACGTAAATCAGGTCCAACTAGATGTTTCCTCCAAACAATCAACAAGATAATGGTAAAATACTTTCCAACATTTAAACCTGCAATCGTAATCATAGATAGAAATGTAATCATAAATGGAAATGACAGCATTGGCCAAGGAAGAGGAGTGAGGGTGGGGGGTGAAGATGTGCATTTGTAACAAATGCACATCTTCACCCTCCACCCCAAAGAATTATAAATCACTAATCATTCCACTCATGATTCTCCACCCCAAAGAATTATAAATCACTAATCATTCCACTCATGATTTTCAAAAATGAATGCATGTTATTGAAACTTGAAATGAGCTAGACTATTGTGTTAGCTAATGAATCATCACATGATGGATGGAGACCCATACCAAGCACTCCTTTCATTGGTTTGGTGGCCTGGAGTTCGGAAAAGCTAAAACTATTTTAATAACCATTTAAACTTTGTGAATGTATCTAAAAAATACCCATCTAAAATATTTGTAAATGTATCTTAAAAAAAATACCCATCTAAAATATTAAAGAATTAAGAAATATTGCAAACCAAAACAATATTTAAAATATAGATGTAATTTCAATAATATTAAATATCTAAAATATAGATGTAATTTTAATAATATTAATAATAATTTGATTTTAAAGGCACGACGTACCCACTCTCGAATGTGTAATTTTAATAGATGTATAATGATTGTTTAATGTAAAGATGAACTAATTTTCAATTTTTCGTATTCTTGATTATTAAATAACTTTCATAGAAAAGAAGCTCATCTTTTGTAATATTCTTTTTAAGTTAACTTGAATATATTATTGATTAGTCAATTAATTTTATTAATTTTTAAAATATTAATTTTATTAATTTTTAAAATATGATTTTTATTAATTTTTAAAATATCAAATATTAATTAATTTTTAAAATATCAAATATTAATTAATTTTTAAAATATCAAATATTAATTAAAATATTAATTATAAGTGTTTGGTAATATTTTTACACACCAATTAAAAATTTTAACAATTTTATCTAATTTCTAAATTAGAAAACAAATTATTAATTATTTTTTAAAGAAAATAATTTAATTAAAAAATTATTAAAATATTTTAAAAAAAATTGAAAAATTTAACAAAATAAATTTAACCTTTTAAAACTTTTCTCGGTAAGCAAAATCTTAACTTGAAAGAGGAGCGTGGATGGAAGATGAGTGGATTTCAAAATGGATTGGGCGAGAATACACAAGCTACGTTAATGGCGGATATACAGTCATAGGAGGTCAACTCAGAATTGTTAAGACTCTAAGGATTATAAACTCTACTTCTATGGAGAGTGTTAAGATCTGCAGGCACTACTTTGCTTTCCTTAGAGTTTTTTTCCTCTCAGGATAGACTTCTCAGAGTTCAACATTTTCTAGAGTTTAGTTTTGGTGTGTATTTCGGGGCTGGTATTTTATTTACTACTGTTGAATCCTGCTCTGTGGTCATTGGGCAATCACCTTCCTACTTGGGGATGTTGGCCTGCTTCTCCACTGTTGGAGGGCCTTTTTTGTCAGTTCTAGGAGTCTTGGGGTTAAAGAGCTTAATCATTGGGCTTAGGACACATTCCCTGACATCCTGTGAGCATGAGGCGAGGAGTGGGGTCAGGCATGAGGAGAAGCCTTGGAAGAGACTGACTATTTTTGAAGTCCCAAGGGCTGATTTCTGTTTTAGTATCTGGTTCTGGGTGGTGACAGGGTTTCGAGCTACATAACTGGAGTTCCTATCCCTCAAACATGATGGATGTCTAGTCAGCATGTTTGAGAAGAGAATCAAATCTCTACTCTGTTTGATTGTAGAGGGGAGCTCCTGGTGGATTCTTTATTTTGGCCTTTCCCTCCCCTTCATTTAAGGCGTTGTTAACGGAACAATGATCTTTGACTTTCCGATTAGTTTGTTGTCCACGCCAGTGGGTGCTGAGTGGTGGGACAGTCTGGGGTAATGGCTCCAGAGGTGAATGCACTCATGGGCGCAACAGACGAGGTGAAATGGGAGCGGGCTGACCTCTTCAAAAAGGTTGATGAGTTGAGTAAAAAAATTGGGGTTGGGGGGAAACCTACCCATACATTACTACCTTAAGTAAAGACTAATCTTCCACCCCTGTTAGATACCGCAAGGGAGTTGGAGACTGGTATTTGTGGTGCTGGAAAGTTATTACAACATGTCAGCCAAGTTTGCAGTGATGGCTCAGGGCTGATACAGAGGGCTCCGACAATGGACGCGGATTTGAAGACTGGTCCTAGCCACCCCACAACTCCCACTAGGAACGACTCTACCTCCTGGAATACGCACCGAGAATCGATGGAAGTAAAGGTTTCTCGCCCCAAAAAAGTGGTAAGGGTGTGGAAGCCGAAGGAACAGAGAAGACGTTTAGTCATAGGAATGGTTGTAGGACTAGAGGAAACTTGCCAGCTCTCCTTGTGCACCTTAGTCGAGCGTTTTGCCTATAAGACCAAAAGTTCTTCAACCTTCTCGGAGTGGATGAACAGACACTAGTTACACCTTTGTTGCTATGTCCTTGAGTATCATACTCTTCCTTTTGGATGGTTTGTCTTAGTTTTTAAAACTCCTGAAGATGTTGAGACCATACTAAAGAGTTTTTGGGATTTTGAAGGGGGCAGTTTAATGTTGAAAAGATGGAGGACGGGTTTCAATCCGGAAATGGAGCATTTTAGTCATCAACATGTCTGGGTTCTTCTCCTAGGACTCCCTTTGAATTTGTGGAACATTTCAGCTTTAACTGTGATTGGCAACCTACTAGGCCATTTTCTGAAAGTGGATGAAGCGGGGTTAAAGGGCTCTGATAAAAGAATGGCAAAAGTTCTTGTGGAGATAGATGTTACAGTCGGATTAATGGACTCCTTGGAGGTGGAATGGCGCGAACAGGTTATGGTCCAGCGCTTGGACTATCTAGGAATTCCTTTTCGTTGTTCTCTCTGTCGACGCACTGGTCATTTAAGAAGAGACTTCTCCTTTGGAGATAATCATGGTGATGCAGAGGACTCACAGGATGATTCTAAGATGGATGCTTATATGAGTGAAGAGGAATTTGGTGCACTAGGAGACCTGTATGCAGGTAGCGAAGCTGGTTTGTTGGAGGATGATTCGACTTCTTTGATAGTTAAGTTAAGGACTTTTTGCCCAAACTTGTTCTTTAAATTATATGCATGGGAGTGTGACTTCTTGCAGAAGTCCAGCCTGTCGAATGCAATAAAAGAGGGTTAAACTAGTAAAGCTATGGAGGCTGAGTATTTAGGGGGCTCTACATTTGAGACAGTCAGAGATACAGTAGTCCCACAAGCCCCCTCTTCAGCTACTCATTTGCCAGAAGTTTCCCTGCCTCTGCCTATTTCGGATAGCCCTTACTTACCACAACAAACTTCTTCTTTTGCCCCAACTCTGGACGTTGTCATTGATGCCTTGCTCCCGCCTCTCAGAGTTTCAGATAGCCCTATCTCCATTCCTATCTATTGGGGATGAGATCTTCTACATAATCTACCCTCCTCTGACCCGAAATGTTCTTCCAGTGGTAAGGGTGAACAAAAGGGGAAATACCTAACCTAGTCTAGGGGCCTGGGGTTTGAACTCTCACCCATTAAGACCAGAAGTGTCCGTAAGAAGGCTAGCCAGGATACTGTTGAACAACAAACTTTGGATTCCACTCACGATTTAGGGGTGCTTAGAGGCATGAAAGCCCTTGCAAGGGGTAATCATGATCCTCTTGTCCCTAAATATCAGAGGGGTTGGAGGCCCCCTAAAACTACCTTTGCTTCGAAGACTTTTGAATCTTTCTAAGACAGACATAATCTTCCTTCAGGAGACCTTAGTAAATGAAGAGAAGGCTAGACATTTTTTGACTTCTCTTTGCCCTTCTTGGATGACTTCAGCGGTCATCTTTGTGGGGAACTTGGGAGGGTTGTTGGTAGCTTGGAATCCTTTGGTCTTTGATTTACAGTCTTATCTCTGTGTTGGAGGAATCTTGCTGACATGTGTTTACTTACCAGATAATAGTAGGATCTCCCTTTTAAATGCTTATGGTCCTTGTACATGTAGAAGACAATTTTGGGATTTGGTGGAGTCAAGAGGCTTTTTAGCTTGGGATGACCTCATTTTAGCTGGAGATCTTAATTTTACAACTAGCATTGAAGAAGTTTGGGGTGAAGGTGCTTTACTCGACCCTCTGGCTGCCTATTTCAGAACTCTCTTTGGAAAAAATAATTTGGTGGACGTCCAACCAGCAGAATTAGTGCCGACCTGGCACAATGGCAGGATTGGGACTCAAACGATCCAAAAACGTCTTGACATAATGTATGTTTCGGAAGCACTCCTGGTAGATTATGTTAGGTACAGGTCATGGGTAATCCACCCATTCTTCTTTGACCATGCGTCGATAATTTTTCAGTTGGAGCATAGGGACATACATGTTGCATTCCCTTTCAAGTTTAATCCTGCAATCTTGAATGAGGCCACTATTGGGGAGATAGTTAGAACAGAATGGAGATCCATTCCAGGTTCAGGTGTCCTTGGAGCCCAACATAGACTTGCCCTGAAATTACTCAAGCTCAAGAACATAATTAAATCTTGGATAGCAGAAAAAAATTAAATGAAAATCACACCATCACTTCTCTTGAAGAACAAATTTCTATTCTTACAAAGCAAAGTTGGGAAGGGGTTTTAAACTCCGAAGGGAGAAAACGCCTAAAAGCTTTGGAACATAAAAGAAATAAGTTGTTTTTGGAGGAAGAGGCTCGTTGGCGACTAAAAAGCAGAGCTCTATGGATTCAGAGTGGAGATAACAACACCAAATACTTTCACCATTTTTCCAGTTATAGGCGCAATAATTTTTTTTTGTGGGAGATCAAAGATGACTAGGGCAATGTACATCAAGGGCATGAAGCTTTAAAGGGAGAAGCAAAACGGTTTTTCAGCTCCTTCTATCAGGAACCGGCTGAGAATTTGATTGTGGATCAGGTTGAAACAGTTAGATTGTACCCTAGGCTGGTATCAGATGAAGAGTTGGCATCTCTTGAAAAGCTTGTTTCTGAGAAAGAAGTTTTAGAGGTACTAAAAGGCTTTCCCAAAGATAAAAGCACGAGACCTAACGGATGGAATGTGGATTTCTTCTTACATTTTTTTTACCTGGTTGCAAAAGATTTACTGGACGTTGTCGAAGAAACGCGCATTACTGGCATGGTGATTAGATCTCTGAACTCGACCTTCATTGCCCTCATCCCTAAGGTTAATGGACCGACTAACTTTGGAGACTTTCGCCCGATTGCATTATGCAACCTTTGTTATAAAGTGATCTCTAAGATTATAGCGAAGAGACTGAGACCAATTCTTTCCCATTCACTATCCGAGGAACAGTTCGGCTTTTTGAAAGGAAGGCAAATCATTGACGCGATTGGGATTGCTCAGGAGTGCATCCACAGTATTAAAGAAAAAAAGCAACAGGCTTTAATTCTCAAAATTGATCTCAGGAAAGCATACGATTGCATAAGCTGGGATTTCCTTAGGATGGTCCTGCTCCAATGTGGCTTTGGCTTATCCACGACAAACTGGATTATGGGATGCATTATGTCGACTCATTTTGCGATCCTCGTCAATGGTGAGCCTTCAGACTTTTTTAGCAGCGACAGGAGGCTTAGACAAGGTTGTTCTTTGTCGCCATTTCTCTTCATTCTTATTATGGAGGGTCTGAGTTTGGCCTTAAAGCATAGCCAAGAAAATGGACTTTTATCAGGCATTAAAGTCTCTCGTTTCCTCAAAATCCTCCATCTATTGTTTGTAGATGACATTCTCCTCATGACCTCTGGTGCTATTGCAAAATGGATTGAAATATGCAGGATTTTAAAGCTTTTTTGTAAATCTTCTGGACTTCGGATCAACCCCCACAAAACTACCTTTCTTCATCATGGTGTTACTCTTGCGGTGCTGGATTCTCTAAAATCTTTTTTTCCTTACAATTATCGAGATATTTCAGAGGGGTTTTGTTACCTTGGATTCTTTTTAAAATTCGATAGACTCAAAGCAGCCGACTGGCTTTGGCTAGTTGAAAAATATGAAAAAAGTTGAAAAATATGAAAAAAGGATCACTCCTTGGAGCTCATGAGCTCATGGTGGCTATCCCTAGGGGGGCGCATGGTCTTAATCAAAGTTGTAATTGAGAGTCAACCTGTCTACTGGTTTACTTTGACAAGCCTGCCCTCCTCGATTCAAACTAAACTTCGCCAAATCACCTACAACTTTCTGTGGTCGGGATGTCGGCAAAAGAAATGCATACACCTTAGTAATTGGCAGCTGATCGCTTGGCCAAAGCACCTTGGGGGCTGGGGATTGCACAATTTATCCGATTTTAGCAGAGCATTGGCAGCTCACAGTGTTTGGAGGGCTATTATGGAGGATGGCTTATGGCACCGAGTTTTAAAAGCAAAATACTTTCCATTTGTTTATGTTCATCATTGGTTGCGTACTGTGGACATACATAAGGTAAGAGGCTCTCATATCTGGACTTACCTGTTAAAATCTATCCACTTCCTGTTGCATTGGATTGTGTGGAGTCCTGGGGATGGAAAATCCATTGTGATTGGTAAAGACCGTATTTTGGGCTTGGGAGATGCAGCGTTACTCTCGGAAGAATTGTTGGCTGCTATCAACAGGAAAGGGATTTTTTTCTTATACCAGGTGTAGAAGGAAGCTCAAGTGGGGAGAATTACTAAGAATTGGCTCTCCAGTACTGATCTAGAATTGACAGGGCATCTTCATGAAGAATGGAGTCTCTTCCGACGCGCACTTATTCTCAATGGAGTTTTTTTACAAGCAAATCCGGACCTCCTCAAATGGTCGGGGGGCAACTCTACAGGTTTGATTACTGTCAAGAATGTATACTTGGCAGCTGCAACATTGAAATGGAATAACAATTTTGGCGGCTGGCGCATGGCGATGTGGAAATGGAACGTCCCCTTGAAGATCAAGCTGTTTACATGGTTGCTTGCCAAGAACAAAATTCTGTCTTGGGAGATTTTACAGCGCAGGGGCTTCAATGGTCCGGGTATATGTCTCTTATGCAAACAAAATGTTGAAACCATTCAGCACCTTTTCCTGGATTGTGACTACGCGGTGGAGGTTTGGAGGCAGATCAAATTGGCCATAAATTTTGCAGGCAGTTGGGCTGGTACAAATATTAGTGATTGTTTCAAACGCTGGAAAGTATTAAATTCAAATGCTCAGACTTTACCAGCTCTGATTTGTTGGTACATTTGGCGGGCACGGAATCAGGTAATTTTTGAAGAAAAAGCTCCCTCGGCTCTGAAGGTGGCTCATCTATCACTCATGTCTTGGAGAGAAAACACTCATGCGCCAAAAACACTCACACGGAGAAAATATCTCACTGAGGCAGAATTGGGAGATGTGGCAAGATGGTTCGAATCTCGATGGAGCGGCTGCCTCTTCAGGTTTAAACAGCGGAGCGGGAGGAGTAATCAGAATCAAAGAGATTTGTGGTTACAAATGGTTTCTAAATTGTGGCTCGGGCACTAACACCAGAGCGGAACTTCTTGGTGTTTGGGTGCTGCTCACATTGGCAAATAGGCTGTCTTTAAAGACGATTCGTGTCATGGGCGACTCCAAGATCATCATAGATTGGCTCCGAAGAAAAGGCCCGAAGAAAAGGCCAACTTCAGGTTTTCTCATTGGATTGCTGGAAAGATAGTATCACTGGATTAATATCTACCTTTCAAAAGATATCCTTTGATCATGTTTACAGGGAGGAAAACCAAGCTGCGGACAGTCTTTCTAAGTTGGCCCTCACCAGAGAACCCGGGAAGCTCACCTATTTTCAGTGTATCGAAGAGCACGAGGGGCCTCACATGTCTCTTGACCTCTTCTGATTTTTCTGGTGTTTTCTCT
>SNQJ01S0263593.1:0-12086 GCA_010110895.2 Picea sitchensis | reverse complement strand
CACCATCCATAAGTTGGAATTATGGCCAATGTGTTGACACATTCTCCACACACTTCATATTGTCTTCCCATTAATTGGATGCCTTCCTTTTCGACCCGAACACTACACCAAGAATATAATTATGTGGTGTTCATTAATGTTAGCAAAAAAGGTTGCAGTCCAAGTTTTATTTAAAGGTAGGAAGATTTTAGTACCTATGTGGCTCATAACCTTTCCATATATGTACCTTTCCATATCCAACCATGTCCTGGTCTCATACATGACTAGCTTACTGGCATTCATTCCTATAACAAGTTCTTATATTTTAATTCTTTGGTTATTACCCCATAACCAAATTAACATGACATTCTACTATGTCAGTGTGTGCATTCAGAAGCTAAAAGATCTGAATTAATACAGGCCTCCAGCCTTTACCACATCCAGTGGTATGCATTCAATAATATAATCATGTGATTTTATAAAATAACTCTAGTTGAGGAAATTCTTACCTAAATTTCCTTTCAGCAATTATGCAAAAAGAGTAAATAAAATCTCATACCTGCATGACTTCCATTAATAAATTTTATACTACCTGAATGTCTAATGGAAGTAGAAGATTTCATGTTTCTGTTATCAAACTTATAACCAACACTTCATCTCTTTGTTTCTCCCCTCCTTATGCAACAACATCACCAACAACACTTGCAAACATGCAAGCATTCTTTCCTCTAGCTGACCCAGCAAGCCGTAACAGACTTGCTGCCACAGAAATTGCAACAACTTCTTTCTCCCTATAAAACGTTTCCTTGTTGATCCCATAAGTCTACAATTCTTCCTGGATTCCTGAATCTTCTTGTTCTCTCATTGTAGTCATTGTACATGACTATTTCTTCCCTAAGCATTTTCTACGAAGTGCCCCTACCTCAGCAGGGTCTGCTGACCTCCCAGTCAAAGGATCTTTCAATATTCTGAGTCGAATTGACTCTTCGGTCTCGTGATTGAACCCAAAACAATTATACACAGGCCCCCTTTTCTCCATTAGGCGCAGGTCCTGTCAGACCCGCGGGCTATTCCTGCACGCTTCCAAAACTCCAAGTTCCAGGCACTAGCCCCTTTTTCATTAGCCCTTTCCTTCATATGACCTTGGGCTATGACCTCTTGGAAAACTATGATTGCGAGCGTGGGCAAGAGTGGTTTTAGGCCAACCCTCTTTTCTCCCCGCAATTCACCTCCAGCTGCCACGCATCACTTGTTAAAGCCATGGTATAAATTGCGGCCCACTCTCAAATTTTTAACATCCGAGCAAGTTCTTCCCCGCAATCCATCTTGTCCGTCGACTTCCAATCCCTTGATGATGATCTGCAATCAACGACTGCTATCTATCCTCCCTTTTATACCTTCTTTCCTCCTTCCACAGGCGATCCCAAATCTACACGATCTGTCGACAAGTAGCTCCCTTCCAAATCAAAGACTACGGTTGATTCTGGCTCTCCGGCCCTCGAGAGTTTCAACTCTCAACTATCTGCTTTTCCCCATATGACAATATTTTGAAGTGGAAGATATATTGACACCTGTCCTAAAAAATCAGACGGTTCTAATGAACTCTAGTTCTCTGACCTTCAGGAGTTCTCACATCTCCACACACACAAATATTCGGAGTGACAGATCTTCTGCCACACATCCTCTCCAAATCAATGGCCCTGATTCTCTTCGAGACTTCATCTCTTTACGACCAAGACCAGATCAACGGTCCTTCGACCTCCTCCTTGATCAACGATCGAGATCACCTTCGGGACTTCAGTCCTTTCATCCTCTGCTTTCCTCCGGAGTTCTAGATCTGGCACCACACATCCACTTTTAGATCAACGACCAAGATTTACTTTGACTGTTTCTCCTCCTCCTTGTACACAAACTTCCAAAGTTGTGGATCTTACGCCACCTGTCCTCCTTAACAATGGACGGTCCCAAATCACTTTGGGACTTCGAAACTTTGACAAGTCCACTTTTCCTGCGCACACAAGGGTTAACTCTCGTGCGCTTACCTCCGGATCCAACGGTTGTCGGTCCTTCACGCTCAGACCTAATGGATGGGATCTATTTCTCTCCTCTGCGTTTACTTTTTTCTATTGGACGTTGATCTAATGGTCCAGGTTCCTCACCACAACCTATCTGACAGTTGTTGTCGCTCCTCCTCTTGATATTTTGACTTCTTCCACCTTGGAAGATTTTGCCAGTGTTCAAAGGCTTTGGCCTTTGACCTTTCTCCTGCAAGTCTGCCTCCTGGATCTCGTCTTCACTCTCGTAATCGTTATCTCTTCTGAGATTTAGGACTTAGAATGAATCTGTCTCCCATGCACCCCTTTCATTATCTCTTCTGAGCTTTTCTATTTAATCAGTCTCCTAAGGGTCTCGACCCTTCTGTTTCCTTTCAAAGGAAAACTTTGCGCCCTCCCGGCAACCTTCTGCTCAAAGCACACCTTGTTGAGCATTTTCTACAGAGTGTTCAACAGCTCTATAATTATCTTCCTCTGATACTCTTCTCCCTGAACTCGATAAAGAGTTCTCTCTGTGCACACTTGCACTCCCTCGATGCCCGCCTGGTAGAGCCCTACATAGTTCTCAGCGACTCTATCTCTCTCTGAACTCAACGCAGATTTATCCTTGTGCACTCCTTTCACTTCTGATGATGAAGGTTCAACGATCTCTATCCTTATCTTCTCTGAGGTTAAATTACCTCTGTCAACACACTCCTTGCGAACAATCTGCATTGCTTGCACTCGAAACTCAAAGAAGAGAAACAATTGAAACTTATTCGATACTTCACAAGTTTACGCATTCAAACCATGAAACACATATAAAAACATAATAATGAACACAAATACATAAACACACTATATGCAGGAAAAACTACTTTTCTATTCTCTGTGAGTGTCTCCTAAGCGCTCTATGAAAATTCAATTTGTTTCTAATACTTGATGAACTCTGCAAACACAATGTCCAGTCAACCGGAATTTGCCAGGCCATCATTCCTTAACAAATCCCATAGCATTCATAAACCAATTTGATTTAAGAAAACGTTCAGATTTCATTTTCTTTCCGAGCTCTTCTCTGCTCTGTAATCATTTTCAGGAACTAGCCCCTTTTTCTTAGTCCCCAATCCATGTGATCACGGGCCATGACCAATCTCTAGATCACTAGGTGCTTACTTGGGCCTTCGACTTTGGAATATTTTAAAGCACCACACAACAATCTCTTGAATTTCTAGATTATTGAATTCGCGACGTAGGATGGATCAACCGTCCATGTTTACTCAGCATTTAACGACTGACACTTACTATGGAACCTCAGGTGTCTGAGTTCCGAGTCTTCGGAGCTTCGGATCTTCTGAGGATCTCCCATCCACACAACCGAACTATTAATCTCTGAATATTCCCAATCACCTTTGGTGACATCATTATGTCACATCACTTAACATTTTCTAATTACCCGGCCCATCCAGGCTCCGCATTGAAACCTTGGGTCAGAAATTGAGTTTTGTCCATTTCGACAACAACTCTTTTTGAAACTCTTGCTTCAACTTCCACTAACATGGCCCATCCAGGCTAAGTGTTGTAACCATGCTCTGATACCATATTGTAACATCCTCGGCCCTCCAGAGATCAGGTAATGCTACCACGCGGAATATACACTTATATGGTATATATATATATATATATATATATATATATATATATGCATTTTAATGAATTTAAAACACTTAATCACAATAAAAATAGAATTACAGCTACCAGTTCAGAATCAATGGAACTAATCGTAATTAATATACGCAACGGAATACATGATAACATCCAAGAATAAAAAAACATGCATAAAATACATAATTAAGCACAACAATGATATGTATCTTTTATCTGGAGTAAATCCACCAACTGTGTGCAGATCTTCCACAAACCTCCCAGCCTTAAACTGTACTGCTCATCACTCTCAGCAGTAGGTCACCCCCGAGTTGGTACTAAACTCCACCAGGCAAGGGAATTCTAGGTTTGTCAAGGACAACAAGGAAGTTGCACAAAGCAACAAGAAGGATCTTTTATCCCAGGAGCCACTTACGCCCACAACCCACAGACCCTCATTCCCCACATGCCTGCTCCACCCTAGGAGGATACACCTTCACTAATACAAGTCCATCAGCTAGTACCCCTCCCTTACATTGGGCTTCATCAACAAGCTAGACCAGAAGTCTCAGAGTATTGTAGCTGCTACGGGACTCCCTTCCAGGAGAAATCACTTCCCAGCAAACTCTCTCACCTGGGAGAGTTGCTCACAGGCTTGACAACCTGCCTCTTCAACCAATCGTCAACTCAGCTACAGCTGGGTACGGGTGAAAAAAATAACAACAAGGAAAAATGGTTATGAACACCCAAAAGGCAACAGCCTAACGCTAAGTCACAACACGGCTCAGGCGACTACAATTGTGTCAGGCTTCACAAGAAGCATCACAGGACCGCTTCACGGTTTCTGTTTTCAGAGATGCGTGAGCGTATGCAGAGGTCAGACGACAGAGTTCTCGGGTTCAGATGGAATATGGGAGAATGGACACGACGACCTCGGGCAGAGGATGGAATAATGACTAGCGAACCCTCCAACACAGCTGACGCTTCAGCTTTTAACTACATGAGCGCAGGTTGACACTTGTCTTCCTGGAGCTACATGCGCTCCATTTAGCCTACGTCCCCTTTCCAGGAACTTAGGATAACAAAAACATATCATGTCCACCTTAGTCTTCAGGAATTAATATTAAAATAATATTCCTCTATAGGTAAGTCGCCTAGCTTAGCCCCTAGGCCCACATACTTAGCCCCCTCCCTTGCCCAACCTTGTGGAAGCTTAGTACCCCATCACTCTTTCTTCATGTTCGGTCTACACGCAGCAATGTTTTTATATTAACAAAGTCCATAGTTACATGTACAAAATAGGCTCCTAACCTTTAACACCTAGGCTCTCTGGCCTACTTGCACATAAGCTTACCAGCTTACAATTGCTCGACAACCCATCATACAAAACATGTTTACAATACATAGATTTAACTAGGGCTCGTCCTTGGGCTCGTCCTTGGGGTATTACAGTTGTATCTTCTACCGTATAAAGCCTCAAATGGACTCATCTTTAATGATGCGTATTGCCCATAGTTATACGCAAAATCCACAAGGTGAATATAATCCTACCACTTGGATTATTTATCCATCCCATACATGTGAAGCATGTCTTCAAACACTTGATTTACTCTTTTAGTCTACCCATCTATCTTCTATTTTACTCTACCCATCTATTTACTTTCCTTTCCAAAAATTCAATGTAAACTTCAAGTCCCTATCTGATACAATTGTTGTGGGTAGTCCATGCAATTTGAAATTTCTCTTCTGAAAATTTTCAGAATGTTTGTTGTCTTATGAGTAGACATTTAAGGGAACAAAGTGAGCAACCTTGTTCAACTTATCAACCACAACCATGATGGTATCATTATTGGGTTGTTATATTCTTTGCAGTGAAAGTATAGTGGAGTTGAATCGACTAACGATCGAAGTTGAGGTAGATCGACAACATCGACAACAAGTCAAATTCAAGGTGGATGGACAGTAGGTCGAAGTCGAGGTAGGTCGACAACATCAATAACAAGTCAAAGTTGAGGTAGATCGACAACAAGTCAAAGGTCGAGGGAGTCTACCAGGTAAATTTGAAGTCGAAGATATCGACAACAATTCAACAGACAAGAGGTCGAAGTGTGGGCATGAAATGACCGACTAGAGACCGAATGGAGGCCAAATGGTAGTTGGCTGGT
The DNA here is from genome assembly GCA_010110895.2 of Picea sitchensis. NCBI lineage: Eukaryota > Viridiplantae > Streptophyta > Pinopsida > Pinales > Pinaceae > Picea > Picea sitchensis. The sequence continues at coordinate 6,268 of SNQJ01S0263593.1, read as the reverse complement.
AAACCTGACTTGGAGTCGACTGTAATAGAATCCTAAGTTTTGTGGGATGTGTAGTCAATGATATGCATGGATATGTAATCGTTTTTGGGCACCAATATTTAGGGTTTTGCATGTTTTAAAGCATGTAAAGAGGCATGTTGTAAGGTCGTAAAGGCTAATGCGAAATATGTTATTGCATGTGTAAATCATAGGTTGTTGGTCATGCATATGTAAGTTGAATTGGCTACAGGGTTGTTCTTGCCTGTGCAAGAGGGTATGATGTTGATTGTGTCTTAAGTGTGGACCAAGGTTAGACATGTAACCTTTTATTATAAATGAATAAGACAACAAGAGAGTAGAATGCTCAAAAGAATGTTGGTTTTCCCGGTTAAGGGTTTCCAGAGTAAAATCGTGGTGTACTGTGTGATTTCTTGTATCATTTTCTTTCTTGATTAAATTCTTCTTCTCTTCTGTTAGGATTATTGTGGAAGTGTCTTTCATTTTCTGACATGTGGTATTAGAGCTTAGGACTATCCTGACAAGTGAGTTATCAGAGCAGTGTAATGCTTTGGAGAGTAAATCAGATCTTTATTTGCAAATCTTGAATCTGAGAACTAAACCCTAGGTACAGTAAGATTTGTAAGTCGTACATTGTGTTAAATATCGTGGTAAAGAATGGCGAGTAGTTCTAGAATAGAGATAGAAAGATTCAATGGCCAGAATTTTGAGCTTTGGAAGCTTAAAATGGAATATCTTCTTGTAGATCGAGAACAATGGACAACAGTCTGTCCAGGTACTCGACCGATAGGCATGTTGACGGAAGAATGGGAGAAACTTGAAAGAAGAGAAAGAAGTATGATTCATCTTTGTCTTTCATATTCGGTGTTGTTGAATGTCTCGGGTGAAGATTCAGAAAAGAAACTATGGGACAAGTTGGGAAGATAATACGAGTTGAAATCTCTAGTAAATAAGTGGTTTCTCATAAAGAAATTATATCTTCTAAGGATGAGTGATGGAAGTTCGGTGACTGGCCATTTAAATTCATTTAATACCATGTTGAACCAATTATCGCATGTGGATATAAATATCATTGATGAGGTGAAGTGTATCAACCTATTATGTTCTTTGCCAAACTCTTGGGATAGCTTAGTCGTGGATATTGGGAGTAATACAACCACACTAGTGCTAGAGGAGGTGGTTGCTTCTTTGTTTTTGGAAGAAATGAGAATAAATAACATGGAAGGATCGACCAAAGATACTCTGGTAGTGAGAGGTCGACCGATAGACAGAGATAAAGGCATATTCTCCGGTAAAATTTTTAAGTTGAAGGGTATATCTAAATCCCCAATTCATTCGACGTGAAGATGATGTAAATGCAATAAAGTTGGGCATTATAAAAAGGATTGTAAGTCAAAGGAAACATAATTCAGTGCCAAATCCGACATGAAGAAGTCGACTGAGATAAAGATGACCTCGGACAAGGGAGGTGATGTGTACCTAGTGTCGACCAGTACACAGTCGAAACAAGATGTTTGGTTGATTGAATCAGGAGCATCCTATTAAATGACACCACATAAGAATGGTTATGTGAATATGAACGATATGATGGGGGTGATGTGTTCTTGGGGGACGACTCGACAACCAAAATTGTTGGACGGGGAAGAGTCTGATTGACACTGCAGGATGGGAGGAAAAGAACCCTTCCAGGTATGCTACACATTCCAAGTTTGGAAAGAAACCTGATATATGTTAGCAAGATGAGTGATGCAGTTGTGCATACTCTCTTTCAGAAGGATTCGTACAAGATGGTCAGAGGTGTGATGGTCTTAATGAAAGGATTTCATATTGGTACCATGTATAAGTTGTTAGGGAATGTCAAATTGTATGGATGCAATAATATTGTTGCTCATGAAATCAAATCGACTGTGACTCGACTCGACTCGATGTCAAAACAACTCAACTCGACTCGAGCTAAGTTGGTTCAAATCGACTTGAAAAGACATGATGAAATCGACCCGACCAGGATATGGCATTAGAGGATGGGACACATCGTAGAAAAAGGACTCAAGCTATGAAAATCAAAGGTATGGTCAAAGGTTTTCCTGAATGTGGTTTAGAAATCAACTTTTGTGAACATTTCATATATGGGAAACAAAGTCAGGTGAGGTTCCCATCTGGAGAAACAAGGGAAAATGGGATTCTAGAACTGGTGCATAGTGATGTGTTTGTCTCGGTTACAATGCCTTCACTTGGTGTATCCCTGTATTATGTCTCCTTCATAGATGATTTTTCCAGGAATACATGGATATATTTCCTGAGGAAGAAATCAGAAGATTTCGATAGATTTAAAGAGTTTAAATCTCTTGCGGAAAACCAGAGAGAGAAGAGGATTAAAGTGTTGAGAAATGACAATGGTGGTGAATTTTGTGGAAAGGAATTTGATCATTTCTACATGCAGTGTGGCATAGCATGCCAAAATACCACACCATATACCCCATAACAAAATGGAGTTTCTAAGAGAATGAACAAAACGTTGATGGATAAGGAAAGGAGCATGCTCAGTGGTGTTGGGTCCGCACAAGAATTATGGGCAGAGGAAGTCGAGACTGCAAGATATCCGATGAATATGTCTCCTTCGTCAACGCTAGTCGACATGACTCCAAATGAGGTATGTTCGGGTGAGAATCCTTGGATGGCACATCTCAAAGTATTTGGTTGTGATGCATTTGCACATGTTCCAAAGGAAAAGAGGAGCAAGTTGGACAAGAAGGAAGTCACATGTATTTTCATCAAATACAAAGAAGGAATGAAAGGATATAATATCGAGGATCCTACATCAAGGAGAACAATGTATAGTAGAGATGTGGTCTTCAAAGAATTCATACGTAAGTCTAAGCTTGAGGAAGTTGTTCAGATTGATAATAATCTTGATACGGTGCGGTTTGACTTGAGGAACGAAGAAGATGATTCAGATGAGTCGATTGAATCTGAGGAAGAGGTGGAACAATTAACTATGTTGATAAGGAGGTAAGAAAGAGAAAGAAAACCAGTCAAAAGGTATAGTCCTCCCGAATTCCATTTTGCATTCGTGTTAATTTCCATCTACGATGATCCCAAGTCGGTCGATGAGGTAGTCGAATCGACATAGGGTAAACTCTAGAAGGATTCCATGGTCGAAGAGATGAAATCCTTGTACAAGAATGAGACATGGGATTTAGTCAAGTTACCTAGTGGAAGAAATCTCATCGGTAGAAAGTGGATGTTTAAGAAGAAGATGAATGCCGCAAGACAAGTCGAGAAGTTCAAAGCTCGACTGGTAGCGAAAGGATATTCCCAATTCGAGGGAGTCGACTTCAGTGGTATTTTTTCCCCTGTTGAAAAACTAACTTCCATTAGAGTCCTAAAGTCTTTGGCTGCAACATTCAATCTATATATATAACATATGGATTTGAAGACAAGGTTCCTACATGGGGACCTGGAAGAAGAAATCTACATGAAACAACCTGAAGGGTTTGTAGTAAAGGGANAGATTTGGTGTGAAAAATCAAAAGATCCCTTTATGGTCTAAAGAAATCGCCATGGATGTGGTACCAGAAGTTTGACACATACATCCTTAGTTTTGGATTTGTGAGAAGCAAATTTGATCACTGCATATAATTCAAGGAATAAGGTGGGCATTTCATATATGTAGCTTTGCATGTCAATGACATGTTGCAGATTGGAAACAATGTGGACACAATAAAGGGTGTGAAGAAGCAGTTATACTCCAAGTACGACATGAAGGATCTCAATGCAGCTAAATTTGTTCTAGGAATGGAGATTAAGAGAGATCGAGCCGCTATAAAGCTCTGGTTGAATTAGATGAAGTATATTGAAACAGTTATGATACGATTCAACATGCAGGATTGCAAACCGGTGAAGGTGCCAATTCCAGTGGGAGCAAGGCTTATTGTTGAACAGTGTCCAAAGACACATGAAGAAATAGAGGACATGGAACGTGTTCCCTACGCAAGTGTAGTTGGTAGTCTGACGTATGTGATGGTATGCACTCGACCAAACATTGCACATGTAGTGGGAGTGTTGAGAAGGTACATGTGGACACCTGGAAAGGAGCACTGGACAACTGTCAAGAGGCATTCAGGTATATGTGTGGCACAAAGGGTTATGCTATATGCTACCAAGGAAAACATGTATGTGACAGTGGTAAATTAGATGTACATGGCTTTGTGGATGTCGAATGGGCTGGAGATCTGGATCGATGGAGGTCGACCAATGGATATGTCTTCAAGATGTTCGGTGGAGCAATAAGTTGAATGAGTAAGCGACAAGAGGTCATATCCTTGTCGACAACAGAAGTTGAATACATGGCAGCCACTCATGGAAGCAAAGAAGTGGTATGGCTTCAAAGGTTGTGTTCAGGAATCGAGTTAGAGCTGAGAGCTATGAAGGTAAGTTGTGATATTCAAACCGCAATATTTCTAGCAAAGAACCCTTCTTATCATTCAAAGACTAAGCACATTGATGTACAATACCACTTCGTAAGAGACATGGTGGAAAGTAACAAGGTTCTACTGGAGAAAGTAGACTCGTTGGAAAACATAGCAGACTCATTGACCAAGTCTGTGAGTGTTGTGAAGTTCTCTTGGTGTAGAGAGGCAATGGGAATTGTTTCCCTAGTTCTGTAAGAGAAAGTTTAGGAATATCTTGTTTCAACAAAGAAGACAAAAGTTGGGAGAATGTTGGGTTGTTATATTCTTTGTAGTGAAAGTCTATTCAAGGTGAATCGACTGGTGGTCGAAGTCGAGGTAGATCGAAAACATCGACATCAATTCAAAGTCGAGGTGGATCGATAGCAGGTCGAAGTCGAGGTAGATCGACAACAATTTGAAGGTCGAGGGAGTCAATCAGGTAAAGTTGAAGTCAAAGATATTGACGACAAGTCAACTAACAAGAGGTCAAAGTGTGGGCATGAGATGAGCGACTAGAGATCGAATGGAGGTCGACTGGTAGTCGATTGGTAAACCCGACTTCAATTCGACTGTAACAAAATCCCAGGATTTGTGGGATTTGTAGCCAATGATATGCATGGATCTGGAACGATTTTTGGGTGCCAACATTTAGGTTTTTTCCTGTTGTAAAGGCTATAAAGAGGCGTTTTGTAAGGTTGTAAAGGATAATGCAAAATATGATATTGCATGTGTAAATCATAGGTTGTTGGTCATGCATATGTAAGTTGAATTGGTTACATGGTTGTTCTTTCCTGTGCAAGAGGGTATGATGTCGATTGTGTCTTAGGTGTGGACCAAGGTAATATATGTAACCTTTTATTTTGAATGAATAAGACAACAAGAGAGAAAAACGCTCAAAGGAATGATGGTTTTCTTGGTTAAGGGTTTCCAGGGTAAAATCTCGGTGTACTGTGTGATTTCTTGTGTCATTTTCTTTCTTGATTAAATTCTTCTTCTCTTCTGTTAGGATTAGTGTGGAAGTGTCTTTCATTTCCTAACAATCATGTTTCTTCACTAATCCTGTAATAAAGTCCATTGTACACCTCTCACTTCCATTCTAATAAAGTCCATTGTAATAAACTTGTTAGATGTTGATGTTCAGTGTTGACCTGTTGACACTCTATACATCTTGCAATTTATATAGCAACATCCTTTTTCACTTTTGAGACAAAAACATTGATTCTTTGAAAAATCAATCATTTTCTAGTAACTTGGATGGCTTGAATATGACCTCTTATGGATTTCATAGATGATGATGCTTCTCAACTTTGTTGAGTTGAGAATATACATTATATTATTTTAAATAAGAATTCCACTATCAATTAGCTGGTAACCTTCATACTTATGCTCTACTTTCTCTTTCTATATTGCATCTCTCACTTGGACATCATTTTCATTGACAAAAAGGGACTTTGTCACTCTTTTCTTCAAATTAGATTGAAAAATGTTGATAGTTTCCATATGTATCACGTGTAATTTCTTGTTGAGTGCATTTGCAACCCTATTTTCTTTTCCTTTTATTTGTTTGATCTTAAAATCAAACTCATAGAGAAATATCAACCATCTTGCTTTCCTAACATTCAAGTTTAGTTGGTCAAATAAATTCTTCAATCCATTATGATATATCATTAGCATGAACTTCTTGCCCATCAAGTAGTGTTACCACATTTTTGTAAGTTTTAAACCTGCGAAGTAAAGCAATGAATATATATTCTTAAGCAATACAGAAATTAATCAATGGCTCATACACAAAATACACAGAGATCTTTACCGGAAACCCT
>SNQJ01S0263592.1:0-12087 GCA_010110895.2 Picea sitchensis | reverse complement strand
TGTACCTTGGATCATAAATTACCAACTACTTATCAATCTACTCTTGAAATTATTCTCCTTCCATCCAAATGGTTTAAACATAGTTGTGATAACACCGTATTTAATCCTCTCTATTTATTTAGAAGGAACTCATAAACTAAAAAATGTCTAATCTCTTATAAATCCATTCCTCCTCAATGCCATTGTTCTTCCAAGTAGACATAATCATTATTGCATTTACCTCTACAAAATTACATTCCTTTATTTTGTATTTCAAGAAATTTACATCCACTCACGATTTTACCCTATCTTATTCATTTAGAGGGCCTCATCAATAAAAAAAATATATTAAATATCCTATAAAATCCTTCTCTCACGTGTCATCGTTCTTTCATGCATACATAACCTTTACAACTTCTACATCAACAAAATCAACCTCCTCTATTTTTCATTTTAAGGAATTTTTCATCCTAAGTGGGCCATAATTCCCCCCTTATATGTTTATTTAATTATGATTTATAATATTCTTTTAATGATAATTAATGTTATAAATCAATATTTAAAAACATAACCCCTGGATAGATGACACGAATGCTAATTCACCGACAATATCTGATGATCGTCATGACTTCATTTATGGTGCATCAACCTAAGGAGCTTCAACACTAACAGGCTATACCGCACTCGCCACTTCTAGTTGATGACGCTTCCTCACGCCGAGGGAATTGTACCAGAAATAGAGCACTAACCACTCCAAAATTTTAATGGCTCCTAAGAAATACCTACCTTGGTGCATTTTTCGTGTGATGAATCGGGGATCTAGATGCATCGATCCCTCACAGCTGTTCATCTCCTGCTTTGGACCGAACCCACCAAGCCGTGATGAGAAGTACAATTTGATAGCAGTTCTGACTAGAATCTCCACACCATGCCCGTGTTCAGAGGAAATCCTGCAGGGGAAGCCCGGGTACGGTTGAATCCGTGCACAAAGGACTGTAATTTTGAACGAGCATTGGTTTAGGCATTCATCAACGCAGCCGATGACCTCGGCGCCAACCGATGGCTTATCAGAGGAAATCAGTTTGAGGAGGTAATGCAGCACCACTCCCTCACTCGCCTGGCCAGAGGGAAACAGCTATCGCCTGGGGATACCTAGTGGGAACCTCAACATTTCCACCACTTGAGGACCTTTTCCCACCTTGTATCAGGAGGAGGAAGTCCTCCCACGACACTACTGTGGATGCATGGAATCAAGAGATTGCTAACTGAAAGCAATGGGGACTCCCAAAGACACAGATTTTGACGACAATGGGTCGGTCAACTCTCTCCAGATCCGGAACTAGGGAATCTCCCACTCATCTTCGAGCTTCGGAATCTGATGGAAGACCAAGATTTTCGCCTAGTCAGGTTGGACCAATGGCTGGACATGCTTTTTTGAAGCCTACTCCAAGAGCTCTCCAAAGTTTAATAAAGTGTCTGCTAACGTGCACGATGTACTACTTCCAAAGAAGGTCAAGGCCAAAGAGAAATGACCGCCTTCAAACATGAGCAAGTAGACTCCACCAGTCTCGGTTAATAGAAGTACTCCATGTTTTCTCACTTTATTAGAGATGTTCAATTCTTTATGTCTAGTTAATATGGCCTCAAGCTTTGAAAACTCTTTTTAGCTTTAATATCCCCCTGGCTTCCCGCAAGGCACCCATATGTAAGAGCCGAAACGATTGCACTCCTGCATCGACTTCAAATGTTCCGGTTTCCGCCGTGCAGATACCGGCGTCATCAATGGTCACTGTATACTCATTTTTGATAATATGATAGGTACTACCCCTTTTATATAAAAAAAAATATTTAAAAACATAAAAATAATGTAATAGAAAATTATTCGAGCCTTATTTTATTTTATAGTTAATCAATCTTTATAAATAACAATAATAATAATACACACCTATTTTTAAGGTGAGGGACCAATAAAAGCACCAAATTTGTGTATGCACTCCCTTCTTTGTAACATAAGAAACATTTAGACTTAACCATTTCCTTTAAATAGTTACTAAAACATTTAAAACCCACGTCAATCCTAAAACTCACTTTTTTTTTTTGACATTTTCAACACACTTTATTTCCTAAAACCCACTTTATCATTTTTGACATGTTCAACTCACTTATGACCCCGTTATTTGTGTAACCATCTTCAACTTAAATTTTTTTCAAAAGATGATTTAAGGTGTCAATCTTTTATTTTGATATAAAAATTATTTAAGATAATCGAATTTAACATAAATTTATTTTTATTCTTGATTTGACACATCAATAATTTTTTATGATTTCACAGAATCAATTTTATTTATTTGATATGATGAAATTTAATATAGTTTTATTTTTATTATTTTATTTATATTAAAAAAATGATTGTATGTTGTTAAGATTTCTCAAGGGGTTTGATGCACTTAAGTAGTCATATTTAATATTTACCACCATAGTTCCATCTTAACCTCTATCTATCAAGTTTTGAGAGGGATCAAATCTATCTAGGTGCAAACGTTTACGGTTTCTTCAAGTTTTGAAATTTGCACTCTAAAATAGATTTTCACCTTGAAAGATTTGAAGATGATCTATGCCCATTTAATACATTAATATTAAAGTATTAAAATATTGATATTATAAAAATATACAATATATTATTATTATTATGAACAAGCCTAGAAAGTTCCCAAGTACTTTCCCTCATTTCGAGAATGGTACCAAGGATAAACCATATTTTGTAGAAAGTCAAAGTTTTTTTTAGATAACTTGATTCATTTAAGAGCTCAACATGTTACTTATAAGAATTGAAGTTCTATGGGGAGAAACGCCATCATCACAACCCAATTAACTTATTAATATATATTAATATATTAAAAATATTACTATATTTAATAATATATTACAACCTTGATGATCCAGGTGGATATAGTGGCCACCCACCTATTCGACTGGCTCCAAAAATAGTTTTCCGAAATTTTGGCAATTTACTATTTTTAGCAGTTCCATTTTGAGGGCCTAAATGAAAGGTTTTTGAGATCGAGGTTCCTGTAATGATAGCTGGAATATTAGCTATCACACTTTAAAACGAGATTGTGGCGTAAAATGCCACGACTCGGTAGTTGATGTAATTGTACCTACCCAAACGGCTCCATTAATATGACTTTGTGCTTCATCTCCTAGAATTAGGTTTTTGGATGTTCACTTAAATTTAGCTAGTTTAGCTTTATGTTAAGAAAAAAGAAACAATGAGTTGGGAACATACTAGAAAAGCTCCTGTCATCTCCATCGCACTACCTTTTCTTAAGGTAAGTATTTTGGTTTCTTATCTTAATGTTCATGTAAATTTTTATGGAATCTATTTTCTCAGAAACTTGGTCTATATCTTCAGAATGATATAGTGACCTTATTACAGTTCTTATTGACATTATCTTTCATATTGCTTAATAAGAATAACTAGGCTGGAACCTGTAGACAATATGCAATGGCACGCTATATTTATTAATATAAATATTCATAAAAGACATTCCTGTTCTAAGTAGGGTTTGGGATTTACTGAAAGATCTAAGTAGCATTTCCATTTTGATCAGTTCTGCCATATATCTTCCTTTGGATGTCCATAACAATTTTTATTATTCTATTGTACAGCCGAATCCCTCATCCGCAGCCGAATCCCTCGTAGGCAATGGAGTCAAAGTCTTCCTCTGCTGCTCGCCCCGATAACAAAGCTGCGATTAGTTCTCTGGAACCTTTCGAACAGTACAGCGAACCCCAAACGGTCGGAGAACACAGCGAGAGCAAGGACTGTGAAGGGAACATTAACATTAACAGTAGCAGTAACAGCAATCAGCAATCCATCAGAAACGGTCGTCCGCTTGGCTCCAGTGACAAACCAGAAGAGAACCGTGTAGTCCATCGGGACAGCAATGATGCAATGAATCCTCATGTTATACAAATTGAACCTGGCGCAGATATAGTTCAGTGCTTACATCGACTCTACCGAAGCCTTCAGGTACGGGGGCTCTATGTGATGAGCGCCCGAGGAATGGTGGAAGATGTGACCATCTCCATGGCTGGTTCAGTGACATGTATTCGAGGCATATTTCAGATACTCTCACTCTCTGGGTCTTATTTTCCATGTGGAAACTCTCTCTCTATAACTCTGGTTGCCTCTAAAGAGAATGTCGTCTCAGGAACCGTTCAAGGGATTCTTCGAGCAGCTGGTCCAGTTGATATTATTGCTGGATCCTGTGTCCATCCTAATTTGCTCAGACCCCATCGGATCCTCTCCTAGTGGCGAATGCGATGCCAATACAGGGTGTCATTGTCCTCCAATATCTGAGGCAGCATCCTTGGATTCTTCCACTTGCGATGGATCGCCCAATCCAATCAATAACCAGCCTCATGATGATGCTCCGCCGGCTCCTGGTGCTCCTCCCATCTTATGATAGCCCATGTTTACTACATATACCTGTTACCTCTATTTAATTCTTTCAAACAATGAATATTTTGAATATTTAGCACAGTAAAATTGTATGCAGCTTCTCCGGTGATTGTTAGTAGCCAGTTCAATGTACTTTTGAGATTTCCTTATAGAAAACTAATAATGGAAAATAGATATGGCCTCATTTCTAATGATTAATTGGTCTGATATAATTTTCAATTCGAACCGTCAGTTTCTCCATTTATTCTAATGTTAAAAAATCGAATCGTAAATAGGTGTCACCTATTTATTGCTTCTTACATCGTTTGTTTAGGAGACAGTTAAGTTTTGCAGTGCTCGGTTTAGCAATTGAGAAAGATGCAACCTACATATTACACAATCTAAATTATCAATATTGTTTCCGAGCTACTATTGTTTGCGCTCAATTGTGCTAACTTCTATCCTCTGCAACCCAACAATTGTTGTCTAAATTTCTTCAACTTCTAATGCAATACCTTTTTCTAAGGCACCCAAGGTCGCATTGTCCACTTCCTAGGTAGCGCACCCACTCCCAAACTTCTCAATAGACTAAGTATTATCAAAATCCAATTACCAAGGCTCGAGAATGATGTCTGATCTATGTTATATGTGCAAGTACCTAAGGACTAGTTTGACTTCCTTCGATGAGAATTCCAACTTCTAAAGTCATTCTTCATCAAGCTCAAAGTTGTAGATCACCATCGCTCGCTTTTTAAAATATTACTTATCAATGCGATGGTCTCTATATTCTCTTACCCACATCAGATCCTCCAAGTTTCTATCTGAGTGAGTTCCTTTGTTCTCTCCCTTGTCTCAACAATTAGATATTTTGGTGCAAGTGAGTCGTCTGAACAATCCTCCTCAACCTCATCACAAACCTGTTGACAACATGGTGACTCAAGTTGTGTTTCTTGTGTGATGACTTTCTTAAGTGTTGCGATGGATAATTTCAATTCATCCTCACGAACTTGCTTCTATTCATGCAATATTCAAAATTGGTATGCCTTCTCCAAGGCAGACTTTGCAAAAATCTCCAATGCTTTCAAGATTCATTTATTTTTTCTTTTGATTCATGACACTCAAAGAACCCATGTCCAGAGTCACCTCTTGTTGATGCACCGCATCAAGGTTCGTCCACACTCACAACCTTCTCAAATAATCCTATCGCAATACTTCCGATTTGTCCAAGATTTCTTCATTATCATGGGCACACTAGCATTTTACGTAGCATAATAACACCAAGAAACCCTCTATGTGGTATAGAAGTGTTGGAATACTTGAGAAAATATTGGCCCAATATCATCGCATGATCATCCAACAAATCGACCATCAAATCCCAAGTTCCAAACCAAATATTGACTCTCAATGGTGCAGAACGAATCACTCTTGTCACCAACTTCACCATTGAGTTGAACACTTTGTATGCAACTATACTTCTCTCATACTTATAATGGAGCGATGTAGTAGTCCGCTAACTAATAAAAATGTGAGTTGCTCTGGTGTCAACCAACACTACCACCTTCACCCCACTAACTGTCGCATCCACAGCCAAAGTTTGACTCTCCTCTTTTCGACTATCGATGGTCCCTTTACCTTGAACTTCGTCTTGATGTTTCATCAACTCCTTCAACCCTTCCACCATTGCCTTTGATGGTTATGACTGCAGTTGGATTAATTTTTCCAAGGTTGCAAGCTCCTTTGCAGGCTACACTTGTATTTCATCCATCCATTCCAATTGTTCCTTCAACGAGACATTCATTGAAAAATGATTAAGGTTGCACAAGAAACAACAAATTTTAATTATCCTATCTTTAGGATCAAGTAATTTGACTTGCCTCTTTTCCATGACTTCACCTCTATCATGGAATTCCTCCTTTGTGAGTGACTCCACCCTTGTCAAGTTCAAATATTTGGTTCCATTCATGAGCTCTTCGTTGCACGATTATTTCCATGCACTGACTTGCTTCGTCATCGAACAATACTTTGTGAAATGGTGCCCCAAACACTCTTCACATATGATAGAACTGATGTCTTCAAATGAATTCCATTGTTCCATGATGCTAGCGAAAATGGACATGGCTTCCCTCTCCTTGAGAAATTCTAAATCTAAGACTTGGAAATATTCATCTACTGAGGGAGTCTTCTGTCTTTCATCCCATGAATCCCACAATCTGGTCATAAAGCTAATCTTCTCTAATCTTCTATCGACTACTTCCATGCTCATCATCCATTCTTCATCAAGGTTTTTCTTCCCTATGTTGTCAGTCATCACATCCATCATGTGTCCATCACTTCTTCTCACATATATGCCTTCTACAATTGTTGTTGCAACTCTGCGAATGTGCTCCCTTCTATCACACCAAAGAACTACCTTCGCAACAACATGACATATTAATAAGTGCGCCCTCCCCCACAATTTTTTTATTGCACCAATAGTGAAGAGTCAAACATGGTATGATACCACCTGTCACGCCAGAGGAGAGATCAAGCAGATGGAATAAACATCCACTGTCTCCAACGATATGCGACACCATAACTATTCAACTAAGAAACAAAGCCATGCCAATTTACTTGGCCTAGACAATGCCTTACTCGTTTCAATTGAGGAATTATATGAAGCCTTACTTAACAATTATACTTGTTACACTTATTTCAATTTAAATTTGCAACACAATGTACAAGATAACAACACAAGTATGTTGTGCAAGAAACCCAACTCAACCCAACAACCGACTTAAGTATTTGTACAACAAAAAAATGTACAATTACAACAAGTGTGTTGGGAGTGCATCTTGTGCCACACATAAAGATACAAGAGATACAAGAGGAGAGAAAAAATCTAGTACAAAAAACTTTATCAATAAAACAACCAAACTAAAAAATGACCATTCCCTCGTCGTAGACCTTTTGTCGCACCGTATTCACCTTTCCCAACTCTGCATGCATCATTCACACCCTTCATTAAGTCGTGTGCCCCTTCCTGGGCGCCCTCCCAGAATTTTGTTGAAATTACACAAACTTCCCCAACATCAGTTCCTTCCAATCCTCTAAGGTGCACGCCTTTCCAAAGGCATGCCTAAAATTCACAAACATATTCTCCATGTGCCACAAGCCAACCGGTCAGTCACTTTGATAGACTCTTCATTCAGTCACCTCAATACCTAGAAATCACCACAGCTCGATACTTAGACAAAACTTCGACTTGCCTAATTATGACACCCTTTCGTTGGGTCTTCATTGATCACTCCATCTAAGCCATGCAGCCTTGTCTCATCACATGACTCTTGCTTGATTTCCCAAGCCTTCATTCCTTCCTTCGTTTTTCCTCTTGCCAATATATACAACTCGCTCCACCAATGAACCAATGCATTCCTTGGTGTCTAGGAAAGTTGACCCTCACTTTCACTTCCATAGGTCCACACTTGCATGTGTATCTCTGAAGTGTTTCCTAGCCAACCTATCAATGCCCACTCACTTGTCCAATATACCCCCTTGCCGGGGCGTGCATGCCCATTGTCAAGGTGACTTTCCCTGTATGCACCCAAGTCCTGGCCAACTTGTCCAATGGTGATGCACCCAAGTAATTCCATGACTTTTTTCGTACTTTCTTTCCCACATCATCCATCAAGATCTACGCCTAACTTGCATTGTAAGCCATATTTTTGTGGATTCGTTCCTTGGATCGATGTGCGCCCAAGGAACCCCAAATCTCCCATATATGAAGTCTTTCTTGATTCTGACCACACCAAGAGTCATGCCTTCCGATGTCAATTTGTCTTGGCCTCAGACCGGGAAGTGTGCACGCTTGGTATTGATGCCCCAAGCCTTATAATAGATAAAATAGAACAAAGATTGAGGGAAAATCCAAGAACTGCACTTTTATTGGATATAGAATTAATGATTTTGGTTATTTCTTAAGGGATTATGGTGAATAAAAAAATCATTAGAAGCAGAGATGGAGTATTCACGAGTGTTGGAATATCAAGCATTGATGGTTCATCACACTTCTAGATTCACTAATTGGATGGTCGAATCCACATCTAGAGATACACTATTAAGTGATTGATCGACTTCCAATATTATTCTACGAGTAGTCGACAAGGTTCAAGCTGGCCAAAAAGATTCAACTAGGAGTTGAAGGGAGTCGGACGATGGATTGACTAGCCCAATAATCACCATGAGTTGGGCCATGGATGACCTGAGCCAGCTCGGAGAAGCGCGGATTTGATGGAGTCAATCCCTAACAATCAATGGTTATATAGGACAAAATCTTCCCATTCTCTCACGGTGCTGGTTAGATAGAGGTTATAAATGAAGACCCCTTGGGTCACTATCATCAAGCGACCAAAGTGATATCATATGAAGATATCAATATCCAATATGCATTGGCGATGTTCTCATCACAATGTGCTTTTCTTAAGGTCAGAATGATGTCTTTAGACACTACCTTGTTTTCAAAAAATTATTCCTCTTCAATTATTCCGTGATAGTTGTATGTTTGTTTCATTACAGGTTTCACCCCTTTTCCCAAAATGTTATCAGAGATGATGGTTTGAAACCTTCCATGTTATCCAAAACCTTATTGAGTCGTATCTATTGTGTGATTGACTCGGCCGCTATTTGTCTATTGGAACTTATTGAAACACAACTTTCTATCTAGATATTGAATATGGTCTTGAACATTGATCCTATTGTTATAAACATATCTAATTATGCAATATGGGTACTAGACATGGAAACTCAGATGAAGAAAGTAAAGGATCAACATCAATATTTAAATTCCATATCCAACAGACGATCATGAAAAGTGTGTTGTTGATGGCAAGAAGGATGATGTTGTGGGGGTCATCACGACCTACATCTCATGAGATATTTGTTTTCACCTCAGTGGAATCGAATACTCTCATCAATCCTTGATGAAGTTGAAGTAATTATTCAATCTAGTCAATGAAAGCCATGTCATGCAGTTAGAAAAAGAGTCGATCTCTCTCAATCCCCATTTTTGATAGAAAAGAGGACCATTTATGCATGCAAAATAAATAAATTGCTTGAATTGGGTGAATGTAGAAATAATTATCATAAGAAAGATGGATAATTCCATTGAGTTGGTCCCGATAAATTTGAGAACACCATTTGATGTATTCGTGTCGAATCTCTGCATCAAGTGGAAAGTACACAAGGAATATGGTAAGGATTACATTTTTGAAGCTTTATGTGGCCTTTTGATTAGTGATTTGCACATACTAGTTGAAGAAGTCAAGCTTCCTGGCAAACATCAAGCCCACTTGCTTAAGGGAAAGAGAAATTTGGATCATAAGGGAAAACTGCGGTTTGATACCTCTACATAGAGACATGGATGCCATGGATAGAAACCTAAGGGACAAACATATGCACCCCAACGAAGTCAAAAGAACAATACATGTTAGTATTGTGGAATGACTAGACATGGAGAAAAATGCTACAAGATAGATGATTTAGAGGATGAAGGTTAGACGCTTTGAAAGGAGATGTCCGATGTACGCCTAATTCATTGATAATTTCAACATCCAAGTCAAAAATTCTCACTCCTTGATGTCTCATTTTCATGTAGAACAATGGGTAGTTGACTCTAGGTGCACTCATCACATGGCTAAGGATGTTTCCTTTGTCACGTCCTTGGATCAAACCAAGAAGAGGAAGATTTGTTTTGTTGATGAGTTTACTCTAGATATTGTTGGTTAGGGTGATGTTACTCAATACATGGAAGAATTTTTGACATTTATCATGTGCCAAACCTCAAAGCCAATTTGTTATATGTTTCTCAATTAACACAAATAGGTAAGATTGTGGAGATTTGGCCAGATTGGTTCTATGTCCATGATTTGAATAAAGGTAATTCGATTGTCATTGATGGGATTCTCGATCAAAGGACAACTCCGTATAAATAATGACACGAATTGACCTGATAGTGAACCAATTGCTCTTTTTGTTCACACTAATGAATGAATAAAAAATTGGCATGAACATCTCAGACACCTGAATTTTCAAAGTATGTAGTCGATGAAAACTCATAACATGGTTTTTGGTCTACTTAAAGTGTTTTCCCGTTAAGGAGTCTGTAATGGTTGTGTGCTTTGAAAGCATCACCGTGATACATATCGACTCTAGAAATTCATGGTATTAAAACCTCTCAGCTATTGTAGTTGGTTCATAGTGATGTATGCTTCATCAATCTACCTTCACTGGCACGTGCAAGGTATATTTTGACTTTCATTGATGACCTCTCATTTCAGATGGGTCTATTTTTTGAAGGACAAGAGCCTTGTTTATGAAAAGTTCAAGGTGTTTAGAGTCTTTTCTAAAAAGGAACGTGGTCAACCCATAAAGTTCCTAGGATTAGACAATGGTGGTGAGTACATCAATCGAACTTTTGAAGGATACCGCTGATCCGCATTCATTGGAAGTGGTTGGTTCCTCACACACCTTAGAAAAATGGTGTCACAAAATGCAAAAATTGGACTTTGGTCAAAATTTATAGATGTATTTTGCAGGCCAAATACCTTCCTCCTCGCTTTTGGGTTGAAGTGGTGTATTGTGCAAATTATTTGCTCAATCATATCTCAACTCAATTTTCCTTCCATGACTCCAATCTAATGATGGTGGAAATAGTTTCAATCGATCACCTCTATGTGTTTGGATGTGTTTCCCAGGCTCATATCTCCGATGATTGCATAAATAATTTGGATGCAAAGAGACATTCTTTCATCAAGTTTCTTCCTCAAGGTATCCGAGCTGCATTATGCATCCAAACAACCTAGATGAGATACCTTAGATGCGCTACATTGAGCTTTGTCCCACTCCATGCTTCTTGGGGAACTTTCATCTTTAGACTTGTGGTTGGTGATCTATTCAGGAGATAAACTGAGCATGCTACTACTTCAGCCCAAAAAGTATTTGACAAGTGTTTCTCCTTAAGAAGTGTTCTTGCCATATTCATTATTGTCTGATTTTTCCTTTGAGCCACTCCATTCTGTTGTGGAGTATATCTGGTTGTTGTTTGCATGATGATGCTTGAGATTTGCAGAAATTTGCAAATTCTTTGGAGTTGTATTCTCCTCCTCCATCTGACCTGAGTGCTTTGATATATTTACCATTCTGTTTTTCAACTTCTGCCTTGAATTCTTTGAATTTTGCAAATGTTTCAGACTTGTGTCTGAGAAAATAGATTCATATTTTTCTGCTGAAATCATCAATAAACGTTAGAAAGTAAAAACTACCACCTATTGAATTTGTTTGCATTGGTCCACATAGGTCAGTGTGAACAAGTTCAAGATGTTGTTTGGCTTGATTGAAAGACTGTGGAAAACTAGTTCTCTTGTGTTTTCCAAGTATGCAAGACTCACATGAGGGAATTTGCTTTTTAAAGATAGGTAGACCTTTGACCATGGAGTTTTTTTGAAGAAGACTTAGACTCTGAAATGGTAGATGGCCAAATCTTGTATGCCAAACCATTGTTTCATTCAGGGTTGATGCACTCTATGCATATGGTTGACTCAGATTTGCAGTTCTGAGGGTAAGGGGAAACATCCTATTTGGGATCATATGGATTTCAGAAATCAATTTTCTTCTTGGGAGTTTGTCATATA
>SNQJ01S0263589.1:0-12087 GCA_010110895.2 Picea sitchensis | reverse complement strand
GAATAAACTTCAGCTGAAAATTTGTATGGAACTAGAGAGGATAGGCGTGAGGTATAACTAGAGAACAGAAAACCAGTGGGCGTTATCAGTGTGCTGGGAAAACCGAGGGTAATGATATTATGGATACGGAACATACGAGTGTAAGTACTCAAATTTGATCTCGCTTCTTTACTTGAAGTTCTGGCAGAAAAAACCTACTGACCCTTTGAGATTGGTGTTTCCACAGCCCCCAATTGGTCCTCCTCTGATCTTATCCCTCTATCCTCTCGCTTTCTATTTTCAATACCCCGTTTTCCTAACTTTAGTTGTTTCCATTTTCTTTATTTATTTTATTATATATTTGTTATGTTGGTAAAAAATGAGCTATGATTACTTTTCATCTTGGTTAATTTGATTTTTATTTACTTTAATCTGGTGGATTCTATAACTATCATCTTGGTTAATTTGATTTTTATTTATTTTTATATGTGGAATCGATAACTAGGCTTTCCATTTTCTTTAGAAGTAAAAGAAGAACTAGGAAGCATGCCCCCAACATGAATGGACCCATATCCATATTTAAGCGAAAGAGGGTTGGTGCCTGCTACCCATATCCATATTTAAGCTAAAGAGGGTTGGTACCGGTAAGGGGAGGTCGTTGAGGGACTGTGTACTAGAGGAGAGACTCCCTTTGTAGAGGAATCCAGTTGGGAAGACACCTAATAAACTTGTGGAGGTCCTGCGCCACAGTGGAAAGAGAGAAACTTTGGTTGCTGCCACTGGAGTGAAGAAGAGTAACCTTCTTGATCCATTCCTTGGTATCATGGCCTAACATGGGGGTGACTTGTTGTAGAAAGAAAAAGTAGCATAGCCTATGGTTGGGTGGAAAGGCCTTGACCCTCAGTCAATCGCCTTGCTGGAAACAATATTGAACATATCAGTATTTGACCTGAAATGCCCATTGAATGTTTAATAATGATGATAAAATCTATGTTGTTTTCCTTGATGGATTGATATAAGAAATAATGTTAAATCTAAGATGAATGGAATGATTCAATTTCCTTTTAATTAATAAATGAAATTAATTGTAATACTTGAGTAAGGGAGGCACAATAACCTTGTGTTTACCTTTTCCGTTGAAATGGAAGGGTTGTAAGATATCAAACCTTCATTTGGGGTCCTTGGTAGAGTGTTTTCTTCCTTAAGAAAATGAGTTAAAAACCCATGGGAACAAAGTTGAAAACCCCTACAGGAAAACCCAACAAAAGACTGTGAGACTACTAAGTCTAGAGACAGTCCTTAACCCGTTCAAATCCTTGGGTATACCAGAGAGAACAATAGTTGTTGATTTGGAGTGGAGGATCGATCTCGACCATCCACAAAAGGACTAATCATTTGGGATAAGTGTTGTAACTTATCCTCGAATGAACCACCGGATCCAGGTTGGACATGGGACACCTAATAAACTTGTGGAGGTCCCGAGCTCAGTGGAAAGAGGGAAAATTTTGTTGTTTCTAGTCGAGTGAAGGAGAGTAACCTTCTTGATCCATTACTTGACTTGTTGAATCAATTGTGAGAGTCTCCTTGGGGTATCATGGCTTGGCATGGGGGTGACTTGTTGTAGAAAGACAAAGTGAAACATAGCCTGTGGTTGGGTGGAAAGGCCTTGACCCTTAGTCAGTTGGTTGGTTGGAAACAATATTGAACATATCAATATTTGACTTGAAATGCCCATTGATTGTTTAATAATGATGATAAACTGTATCTTATTTTCCATGATGTATTGATATAATAAATAATGTTAAATCTAAGTTGAATGGAATGATTCAATTTCCTTTTAATTAAAAAATGAAATTAATTGTAATACTTGAGTAAGGGAGGCTAGTACAGGCAGATAACCCTTTGTTTTCCTTGTCTGTTGAAATGGAAGGGTTGTAGGATATCAAACCTTCCTTTGAGGTCCTTGGTAGGGTGTTTTCTTTCTTAAGAAATGGAGTTAAAAAACTATGGGAACAAAGTTGAAAACCCCTGCAGGAAAACCCAATAAAAGACCATGGGACTACTAATTCCAGAGACAGTCCTTAACACGTTTGAATCCCTGTGTATACCAGAGCGAACAATATTATTTGATATGGAGTGGAGGATCAATATTGACCATCCACAAAAGGACTTATCATTTGGGATAAGTGTTGTAACCGACCCTTAAACAAACCACCAGATCTCGGTTGGACATGTGACACTTGATAAACTTGTGGAGGTCCTAAGCTCAATGGAAAGATGGAAACTTTTGTTGTTTCCAGTGGAGTGAAGGAGAGTAACCTTTATGATCCATTTCTTGACTTGTTGAATCAATTGTGAGAGTCTCATTGTGGTATCATGGCCTGGCATGTGGGTGACTTGTTGTAGAAAGACAAATTGCAACATAGTCTATGGTTGGGTGGAAAGGCCTTGACCCTTAGTTAGTTGGATGGTTGGAAACAATATTGAACATATCAGTATTGGACATGAAATTCCCATTGAATGTTTTTTAATGATGATAAATTGTATGTTGTTTTCCATGATGGATTGATATAATAAATAATGTTAAATCTAAGTTGAATGGAATGATTCAATTTCCTTCTAATTAATAAATGAAATTAATTGTAATGCTTGAGTAAGGGAGGCCAGTACATGCAAACAACCCTATGTTTTCCTTGTCCATTGAAATGGAAGGGTTGTAGGATATAAAACCTTCGTTTGGGGTCCTTGGTTATTGTGTTTTCTTGCTTAAGAAAAGGAATTAAAAACATGTCGGAACAAAGTTGGAAACCCCTGCATGAAAGCCCAACAAAAGACTGTGGGACTACTTAGTCCAGAGACAATGCTTAACCCGTTCAAATCTCTGTGTATACCACAATGAACAATAGCCGTTGATCTAGAATGGAGGATTGATATCGACCATCCACAAAAGGACTAAGAATTTGGGATAAGTGTTGTAATTGACCCTCGAACGAACCACCAAATCCTGGTTGGACATGGTTCCATCGTCGGGGTTTTGTATTCTATCCTTACCTATTATAGAGTGGAGGAGGAGCAATCGAACCTCAAGACCACCTAAGTTTCCAAGACCCTTTCCTTTACATTTCTTCCCTGATTTCCCGGTGTCCAATTGGGCAAGGTTTTGGGAAGGGTTCCGTTCCATTTTTCCTTGTGATTGTTTGAGCGGACAGAGGTTTAGGGCACATTCCTATGATGTCAAGATGACGTAGTTGAGTCATATGCTATTCAATTTTCCCTATAAAAAGTTGAAAGGTGTCATTATCTGAGTGGGCAGGCCAAGGAATGGGTCCGTCTTCTTTACATCCCCTTGAGCCCAGGGATAGATCTCAATCCCCGGATCTAGTGTGTCGAGAGATCTTGGTCATTGATCTCTTAGACAAGCTCAAGAGATATTCGTCGCAACAAAGAACCAGACCACCGAACGAGTGAAGATCTGTTTGCAAGGGCCTTGGCGAAGCCTGGGGTCCTAATGCCCGGTGGGTGTGTGTTCTAGATTGACGTATGGTTTCGGGGACCGAACCACTGGATAATTGGAAATCAGGAGGACATTTGGTTGTGTAAGTGTGGGGATCCATTGGATCCCAATGCCTGCCGAGGTACAGAACCACCTCCAAGATCGTCATTATATGTGTAATGTACTCGTCATCTATTTGGTTGGATTGTGCCATGTTGGAGGGTTGATGCGTCCCGACACGTCAATCCATGTCAGATGGTACAAGTGACATGGAGCCACATGGGTTCCATGTTGAAATGAAGGAGAAGGCCTGAAAATTTAAAAAGGTTATAACTTTTGTTTCTGAGCTGTGTTTTGAGTATGGTTACAGTCATAGGAAAGCTCTTGAAGAGAAGGATTGGATTATGAGATCATAATTGGATTTAAAAGGGTGAGTAAAAAAGGTGGTTGAGGAAAGGAAAAGAGGAAATCGATACATCTCACCAGCTTAAGAGAGTTTAGAGGGTGGGTGTAATGTCCCCGACTAGGATGGATGGAAATATTATGTTTGTTGTCCAAATCATTGTTTCTCTTTGTGTAATTTTTTCAAACACTTTATATTAGGGTTGATGGAAACTTCTTACAAATAGTTTTCATATGCCTTAAGGTTATGAATATTGTCAAACATATTGCATGCACCCATTACACAAGAATAGAGAAGATAACCATGGCATCTTATTATGGATTGAAAACCCAAATCACAACCAAAAAAATATATTTATCGGTTATAATAACAACTTCTAGATCCCTCCTAAACACTCAGATATAATGGTTACTAGGTAGTTGCAACATATACTAACAAAAAATCAAGAAACTTGGTAATGATGCCAAAACCTCCTCAAGAAGTGATGTGTCCTCTTATGGACAGTCAAACCCTCTACATTGTATCACATATATTCTCCTCAAATACCTCTTGCAACTCTTTTTCTCACTGTACTAAATAATTCTACACGTTATATCGCAGAGGTCCTCACGGGACACGACTGAACAACATGCGGGGCCTCGCGTGACAAGGCTAGACAAACATCGGGGCCTCGCGAAACATGTTATTCTCAACCCACGGGGGTGATTCCTATTATGAATTTATGGAGACCCTCTACTACACCTGCAACAACCTAGGATTGACCACCTCCAACAAGTTTCATACAATCTTCTACGCAAGACGATCTTCTTCTTGCTGCAAACATAACCCCAAAGTTGAAGCTCTAATGGAAGTCCTGGATGGATTCACCTCTTATCTAGCTAAGGTGGATATTTCACCATCGAAACCAAACCAATAGTGGAAGGGTTTTTCTAAACCCTAATGAAACAATGGCTCCAAGATCACTTCCAAAATGAGAGATCACATCATAATCCCCAAGTGAAGCTCTACCCCTCCTTTTTTCCTTCTTCCATGCCTTCTAGAACTTTCCCATTTTTTACTAAATCAAATATGACTTCTAGAACTTTTCCCTTTTTGACTAGATCAAATATAAGTCATTTTTAACTAAATCAAATATGATCCTTATCCCATTTTTTATGTTCTTAAGATTAAAACTCACTTTTAATAATGGATAAATAACTTATTAATCTAAAGTTACCTTATTTCCTTAATGTCACTTTAAATACATAACATCTCCTAATTAAGTGACATTAAATAACCCCCTTTGACTCCCTTTTTCTTCACTAACAAGCCAAAAAATTCATTTCCACTTTTGAACAAGGTAATCTAAAAATGGGGACATGACAAATCCTCTTGTAATATCCCCCAGTAGTGCCCCAGTTATATTATGAGTTGTAATCATGTTTATGAATTGTAATCATGTTGTGTAGGCTAGTGAGCCGAGTATTTATAAGATGGTGGGCTTATGTGTTTATTAGGCCGGAGAGCCTAAGTGTTAAGGCCAGGAGTCTGATTTTGTATATGTAATTATGGAGATCATTAATATAATATATAAACATCACTATGTGCCGACCAACCCTGAAGAAAGAGTGATGGGGGACTAAGCTTCCATAGTATGGCTAAGGGAGAGGGGACTGAGAGGTAGGAGGAGGGGCTAAGATTGAAGGCTTAAGTCGTTAAGAATAATAATTTATTATTATTCCAAAGTGGTGTGAAAGGTATGTTTTTATCCTAAGTCCTGGGAGAGGCAACGCATGCATCCCCAACGTGTGAAAAAGGGAATGCATACTTGATGGAGTGCATACAGCTTCATGGGTGAGATGTGTTAGCCTAGGAACATGCAATTTAACCCAAGAATTGAGCCAGGATGGGGGTTCGTCCTCCATTCTGTCATCGGTTGTCTGAACTATTGGATTCCGTGAACGACCAATGCCTAAATTTCTTGTCACGCAATCCTGAAAACCGGAACAGGAAGTCGACTGGTGTATTCCTGTGAATTTTGTGGCCTTTGTATTTGTCCTTTGCAATGTTCACGCACGCACCTGAGACCCGAAATATGTCATCTGAGTCGATCTGTGAACCTTCCATACTCCGTCTGAGTTCACTGGAATCCTTCCCGAGAACCATTTTGTCTCTACACTGGACCTCTGCATAGCCACGCAACTTTGATGCCAACCCGCGTCTTCTGTGAAACCTGAGAAATTGTTTATGTCGTGTGTGTTATAACTGTGGGTTGTTGTGGCTACACAGTCCCTTGGTTGAGTGTGATTGGCTACCATCATTTGTTCCTTGTTGAGCCTTGTTGTCCTCCTTGTGCTGGAACGGAGCTGAAGAAGAAGGTTGTCAGGCCTGTGTGAAACACTCTCTCCAGGTGAGAGAGGTGGTTGTAGTTGAAGAAGCAGGTTGTTAGGCCTGTGAGAGACTCTCTCCAGGTGAGAGAGTGCGCAGAGGAAGTGAGAACTCCTGGAAGGAGTCCTGTACCTGCCACAGAGATCAGAGAATTCTGATTCGGTCTGTTGATGAAGCCCAGGGCAAGGGAGTTTTAGCAGCTGAAGGACTGTCTTTGTGACAGTGAAGGTGTATACTCCTGGGGTGGGACTGTAATGTTCCTGACTTGTCTAGTCTAGGAAACGCTTCTATTGTGTGTGTAGGATTAATCGTTTACAACATATAAATGATCATACAAATAACAAGTGCGACAAAGGATTGCAAAGTTTATATTATGATATCTCTGCGGAGTACAAAGGTCGAATATGGATAAATAAAATGAATCACTCAGCTAGATCAAAAGACAAAGGGATCTTAGCTGGAATACAATAAGAAAAATAAATGATAATACCTGATAATAGATGAGCACTGCGAGATCAATGGATGAGCTGGAACTATGGCATCTCGTACGATAATTGTTGGAAGTCTGGAAAGTTCTCCCTCGCGGATATACCTCTCGTAATGGCCTAGAAACTGTCCCAAATGGTGTGCCCTGCTCTAGCTCACAAGCCTAGTAACTAACTGGCCCCTCTACTAGTGGGTCTAGACCCCGGATGGATCCCCCTGGGGGAATGCTCCCCTCTCTTACTGGAAAAATGCATCCTAGTGATTCCACTATCGGAATCGGATGAGATGTATCTCAAAATGATCACCTTGGTCTACTCAGAAATGGGTCAAAAGGGTTTCCCTGAATCTGATCTGATGCTCGCTCGGGAACCCTAAATGTGTCCGCCAAAAGTGTCGCACTTCCAAGTCTGGAAAATGTGCCCCAGATGATTCCTCCGTTGGAATCTGACGAGGAACCAAGAAAAAGATGCACCTTGCCTTCCTCTCAACTGGGTCAGAGGGGAATCTCTAACCTCTCCCTATATGGGACAAATCGATTCCCTGAACCTCCTCAAGAGCTATGCCCTCACCCTGGATAAGTGCACCCTTGCTGCTGGACCCTGTATAACTGTTGTTGAAGAATGATGGAAGACCTGTGTGATATTTGCGGTGACTAGGGTGTGTCTCTCAACACCGAAATCAGCGAACTGGTGTCTTCCTCCTGGAATCCACTGAATTATCTCTCCTAATATGTGCCTCTCTCCTCAATGACAAGTCATAATCTGCATAATGATGAATTAGGTTGTTGACTCTTCTCTTATAGATTTCCAAAACCCTAATTCACTACTGAAACCCTAATTCATTGTTGAAACCCTAATTCACTGTTGACTTCTAATTTTAGCTCATTTGTTCTATTTTTAGCTCATAATGACTTAAAAGTGCTTTTAACCATTTTTAGCTCAATGTCACTTTCTAAACATAACACCTTTGACTGAAGTGACCTCTAGTAACCCTGTTTACCACTTTTTTGGCCCTGGCTATAGTCTAACGGGGCGGTTTATACCATTAAGCCTCCTCTTTGGAGATCCTATTTGGAAAGGGACATTACAGTCCTCCCTTCCCGAAATTGCTTGTCCTCAAGCAATACCAGTCAAGGTAGGTGCAACACCTGCTCTCTCTCCCAAGTAGCGTATTCTACTGGAATCCCTCTCCATCTAATCAAACACTCTCTGATGACCCTGCTCCTCAGTTTTCGCTCCCAAAACTTCAAAACCTCCTCCAGAACCAACTCCAACTGTCCCTCCTCATCCAATGGGGGAATCTCCTCTAATGTGCTAATGAATTGTCCCACTGTCGTTTTGAGGAAAGATACATGGAACACGTTATGAATCTTTCTCCCCTATGGAAGCTCTAACTCATAAGAAACCTCGCCTACTCGGCGCATGATCCTGTAAGGGCCATAAAATATGGGCTTGAGCTTCTCATCCCCACTCTTCTTCAAAGATGACTGTCTGTAAGGTTGGAGTCTCAAGAAAACCAAATCCCCAACCTCAAAGATGCGCTCTATCCTATGCAAGTTCGCACTCATCTTCTGTCGGTTCTGTGACATCTGTAGGTTCTCTTTCAACAAATTGAGAATATCCTGACTCTCTATGATCCAATCCTTGGCCTTGGGAGCTCTGCTCTCCTCGAAAACCAAGTCTACCAAAGTGGGAGCATCATATTCGTACAATTCTAGTAAGGGTGTCATACCAATGGAAATGTGGAAAGTGGTATTCTAGCAATGCTCTCCTAGATGTAGCCACTTTACCCATGTTCTCTGCTTTCTACCTACATAGTTCCTAAAATATCCTTCAACCCACTTGTTGACAATCTCGGTCTGCCCATCTGTCTGAGGGTGATAGATGGTGTTGGGTGTCATCTCTATCCCCACCAACTGAAACAACTCTCTCTAGAATGTCCCAATGAACCAACTGTCCCTGCCACTAATGATGTTCCTTGACAACCCATGAAGTTTGAAGACCTCCCTGAAGAATAGCTCGGGTACCTGAACTCCATTGATGATTACTCCGTTGGAATCTGACGAGGAACCAGGAAAAATATGCACCTTGCCTTCCTCTCAACTGGGTTAGAGGGGAATCTCTAACCTCTCCCTATATGGGACAAATTGATTCCCTGAACCTCCTGAAGAGCTACGCCCTTACCCTGGATAAGTGCACCCTTACTGTTGGACCTTGTATAACTGTTGTTGAAGAATGATGGAAGAATTATGTGATCTTTGCGGTGACTAGGGTGTGTCTCTCAACACCGAAATCAGCCAACTGGTGTCTTCCTCTTGGAATCCATTGAATTATCTATCCTAATATGTGCCTATCTCCTCAATGACAAGTCATAATCTGCATAATGATGAATTAGGTCGTTGACTCTTCTCTTATAGATTTCCAAAACCCTAATTCACTACTGAAACCCTAATTCATTGTTGAAACCCTAATTCACTGTTGACTTCTAATTTTAGCTCATTTGTTCTATTTTTAGCTCATAATGACTTAAAAGTGATTTTAACCATTTTTAGCTCAATGTCACTTTCTAAACATAACACCTTTGACTGGAGTGACCTCTAGTAACCCTGTTTACCACTTTTTGGCCTTGGCTATATTCTAACGGGGTGGTTTATACCATTAAGCCTCCTCTTTGGAGATCCTATTTGGAAAGGGACATTACAGTCCTCCCTTCCCAAAATTGCTTGTCCTCAAGCAATACCAGTCCAGGTAGGTGCAACACCTGCTCTCTCTCCCAAGTAGCGTATTCTACTGGAATCCCTCTCCATCTAATCAAACACTCTCTGATGACCCTGCTCCTCAGTTTTCTCTCCCGAAACTCCAAAACCTCCTCCAGAACCAACTCCAACTGTCCCTCCTCATCCAATGGAGGAATCTCCTCTAAT
Source organism: Picea sitchensis (assembly GCA_010110895.2). Classification (NCBI taxonomy): domain Eukaryota; kingdom Viridiplantae; phylum Streptophyta; class Pinopsida; order Pinales; family Pinaceae; genus Picea; species Picea sitchensis. The sequence continues at coordinate 2,436 of SNQJ01S0263589.1, read as the reverse complement.
GTGTTAATGAATTGTCCCACTGCCTTTTTTAGGCAAGATACATGGAACACGTTATGAATCTTTCTCCCCTATGGAAGCTCTAACTCATAAGCAACCTTGCCTACTCGGCGCATGATCCTGTAAGGGCCATAAAATATGGGCTTGAGCTTCTCGTCCCCACTCTTCTTCAAAGATGACTGTCTGTAAGGTTGGAGTCTCAAGAAAACCAAATCCCCAACCTCAAAGATGCGCTCTATCCTATGCATGTTCGCACTCATCTTCTGTCATTTCTGTGACGTCTGTAGGTTCTCTTTCAACAACTTGAGAATATCCTGACTCTCTATGATCCAATCCTTGGCCTTAGGAGCTCTGCTCTCCTCGAAAACCAAGTCTACCAAAGTGGGAGCATCATATCCGTACAATTCTAGTAAGGGTGTCATACCAATGGAAATGTGGAAAGTGGTATTCTAACAATGCTCTCCTAGATGTAGCCAATTTACCCATGTTCCCTACTTTCCACCTACATAGTTCCTAAAATATCCTTCAACCCACTTGTTGACAATCTCAGTCTGCCCATCTGTCTAAGGGTGATAGATGGTGTTGGGTGTCATCTCTATCCCCACCCACTGAAACAACTCTCTCCAGAATGTCCCAATGAACCGACTGTCCCTGTCACTAATGATGTTCCTCGACAACCCATGAAGTCTGAAGACCTCCCTGAAGAATAGCTCGGCTACCTGAACTCCATTAATGATTCCTCCGTTGGAATCTGACGAGGAACCAGGAAAAATATGCACCTTGCCTTCCTCTCAACTGGGTTAGAGGGGAATCTCTAACCTCTCCCTATATGGGACAAATCGATTCCCTGAACCTCCTCAAGAGCTACGCCCTCACCCTGGATAAGTTCACCCTTGATGCTGGACCCTGTATAACTGTTGTTGAAGAATGATGGAAGACCTGTGTGATCTTTGCGGTGACTAGGATGTGTCTCTCAACACCGAAATCATCCAACTGGTGTCTTCCTCCTGGAATCCACTGAATTATCTCGCCTAATATTTGCCTCTCTCCTCAATGACAAGTCATAATCTTCATAATGATGAATTAGGTCGCTGACTCTTCTCTTATAGATTTCCAAAACCCTAATTCACTACTGAAACCCTAATTCATTATTGAAACCCTAATTCACTATTGACTTCTAATTTTAGCTCATTTGTTCTATTTTTAGCTCATAATGAATTAAAAGTGCTTTTAACCATTTTTAGCTCAATGTCACTTTCTAAAAATAACACCTTTGACTGGAGTGACCTCTAGTAACCCTGCTTACCACTTTTTTGGCCCTGGATATAGTCTAACGGGGCGGTTTATACCATTAAGCCTCCTCTTTGGAGATCCTATTTGGAAAGGGACATTACAGTCCTCCCTTCCCAAAATTGCTTGTCCTCAAGCAATACCAGTCCAGGTAGGTGCAACACCTGCTCTCTCTCCCAAGTAGTGTATTCTACTGGAATCCCTCTCCATCTAATCAAACACTCTCTGATGACCCTGCTCCTCAGTTTTCGCTCCCGAAACTCCAAAACCTCCCCCAGAACCAACTCCAACTGTCCCTCCTCATCCAATGGGGGAATATCCTCTAATGTGCTAATGAATTGTCCCACTTCCTTTTTGAGGCAAGATACATGGAACACGTTATGAATCTTTCTCCCCTATGGAAGCTCTAACTCATAAGAAACCTCGCCTACTCGGCGCATGATCCTGTAAGGGCCATAAAATATGGGCTTGAGCTTCTCGTCCCCACTCTTCTTCAAAGATGACTGTCTGTAAGGTTGGAGTCTCAAGAAAACCAAATCCCCAACCTCAAATATGTGCTCTATCCTATGCACGTTCGCACTCATCTTCTGTTGGTTCTGTGACGTCCGTAGGTTCTCTTTCAACAACTTGAGAATATCCTGACTCTCTATGATCCAATCCTTGGCCTTGGGATCTTTTCTCTCCTCGAAAACCAAGTCTACCAAAGTGGGAGCATCATATCCATACAATTCTAGTAAGGGTGTCATACCAATGGAAATGTGGAAAGTGGTATTCTAGCAATTCTCTCCTAGATGTAGCCACTTTACCCATGTTCCCTGCTTTCCACCTACATAGTTCCTAAAATATCCTTCAACCCACTTGTTGACAATCTCGGTCTGCCCATCTGTCTGAGGGTGATAGATGGTGTTGGGTGTCATCTCTATCCCCACCAACTGAAACAACTCTCTCCAGAATGTCCCAATGAACCGAATGTCCCGGTCATTAATGATGTTCCTCGACAACCCATGAAGTCTGAAGACCTCCCTGAAGAATAGCTCGGCTACCTGAACTCCATTGTACTCTGTTGGTATCACATATAAGTGAGAAAACTTGGTCAATATATTGACCACTACATAGATACAGTCCTAACCGTGGACCTTGGGTAGGCCT
>SNQJ01S0263588.1:0-12087 GCA_010110895.2 Picea sitchensis | reverse complement strand
AAAGAACTCAGACCAGGAGAATTCGATGAAGCAAAGAAGGAAGAGTTGAGGAATATGAGAAGATAGGGAAGAATGGCCAGTCAAAGACTAAACGATAGAGAAGCACAGAGAGAAAGAAGTCCCTAAGAGGCTAGACAAGAAGAAGAATTGGTAGAAGAAAGGGAATATCAAGCCAGCACGGATATTGTATAAGAAAGAGAAGATTCAGTACCAATACTAGGAAATGTCGGGAATTAGACCAAAGAGACCACTCTAGAAAATGAGAATGAGACCCACTAGATCAAAGAAACCCTAGAAAAATCCAGTGGAACCAACCCCTAATCACCCATCCCCCAAGTGTCTTCTATACCAGTGATAAATTATATACTACCTTCTTGTGCTATTCCTATTTCAATTCAGTCAATTAATCAGTCACAATCAGTGAGTACAAATATTGGGAGGATATTGGGATCCCTTGGTATATCGCAACCATAACTATTAGGGTTTACTTTGATATGAGAAGTAAGATCAACAATGGCTGGAAACATGGGAGGCTCGATCACTCGATACACAAATTTTTGGGGTAAAGGAGACGAGGATGTTGAGCATCATTGGTTTCTGTGTGAAGCGATTTGGAGGTCTAGAGGGACTCTAGATGAAAATAAATTGGTTAAATTTTAGACTACCTTGAGAGGTCATGCTCTCAAATGGTACATGAAGGCCATTTATCTAGGAGCGTAAGGACAAGCGTTCACACCTAGCCAAGTTTGGATAAAATTGATATCGAAGATTAAGCTACCTTCGTCAAAACAACAAGGTTTGTCTGAGTTGTACGAAATTTAGTAGAGGGAAGGTGAATCGGCTTGGGAATATAGTCATAAGTTTAAGGATGTTATTGGGAGGCTAGCACATCCAATTCATGAAGATCACCAGAGAGAGTGATATATCCAGGGATTGTTACCTCTGACACTAATTTCGTTAACACAACAACGGATAACCACCTTGACAGATGCCTTGGAACAATAAATGAAGATTGAAGCTAGAGAAAGATATCTGGGGAGACTAAGGGTGATTAGACCCCCATCGGATGAAAATTTGGTGCAACTACAAGGACAAATATCGACACTGATTGAGAAGATTCAAGAATTGACAATACCTGGACTAGTCGGACAACCTCAAGTATGGTGTACCAGATGCTACACAGAGAGGAATCTGGAAAATGAATGTCCGCGAATGAGGGGAATGGGACCTCCTCACAATCTGATGGGAACCTCACCAAAACCCATGGGAGGATTTTCACAAGTATTTGTGAATTTACAATTCCATACCCCAACCCTATATCATGCCTTTCTAGGAAATCAAGCATCGTAGTCAGCTGAGTATTGTGAGTTCTTTCGAACTCGGGGGCATGCGCCAAGGTAGTGCCCTATTATTCATAAGTATTATATCGTACCAAATATCATACATTGTGAGTTCTACGCATATACCATGCATGCTACAAATCAATGTAGAGCATTGGATGCACTTGTAGATAGATTGGATCGAACATCATTCAGTGTGAATGAAACCCCTCAGGGACCAAGAAGAGGACAAGGAGGTGGGGCCAAAGGAGACTTCGGAAGAGGAATAACTGAGGGAAGAGGGCCAATTATATTCTATAATTGTCATGATAAAGGTCACATGGATAAGGATTGTCCTCAACTGAGACAACCATGGTGCTCTCACTGCAAAACGAATGGACACACACTTGAATACTGCCAAGAGATAATTGTCAAATGGGAATATCAGGAACGTCAACAAGGAGACAACTTTATTGGCTCAGAGATAAAGAGTAAATTCAAGGGAAATCTACCCAAGATTAATATCATTACTTGCATAGGAGAAAAGACTGGCCAGATGTTGATAATTTGCCTAAATCCAGAAAGCATCGCCCAAGGAGAACATGTATGACCCTATGAAACATAAGATAGTATTTAAATATGAAATAGACGTATTTGATATTATCCTTGGCCTTGAAATGGAAGAAAACCCCCTTCAACCCACCATTTACCCTAATATTGTGCAATTCCTGAGAAGTCACAAAATGTAGTCAACCTTTGGTTTCAGTTATTTTCTGATATTCTTGGGAATGACCAGCTGACAGAGAAGTTTCAAAATGGCCTGTTTCTAGTCTTAGGAACAGAAGAATCCCCAGAATCTAGAATAATAACTAATCTTCATGAGAAGAATACTCAGAGAGTGCAAAGAAGGAAAATATAGAATGGGAAAGATTTTGGACTAGCAGCCTAGCTAGATGAGTTTGAGATTAAGGATGTTATGTTAGATCTAGGATTTGAAGTTAACATATTTCCTAAAAATACTTGGGAATATTTAGGGAAACCCTAATCGACATATTCCCCAATCCAATTGAGAATGGCCAATCAATATTTTATTGTCCCAATAGGAAGGCTGGAGAATGTGTTGATAGATGTTGTGGGAGTAGATATTGTAGTTGATTTTTAGGTGATCGTAATCATGGGGGATAAGGACCCTTATCCTGTACAACTTTTTATTGATTGGGATTATGATAAATATGATTTTATTGACCTGAAGAGGGACACTATGACATTTGAAGTAGACAGAATAAAAGTAGTTCAACCCTCGAATTTGTATGTAGGCCTTCGATACATGGATCCAACAAACAAAAATATGGAAGGAGAGTATATAGATCGGTTATACGTCGTAACAAAAGTAATGAGAGAAGAATGCATCAATCCTACTGTCGATGGATCAATAATTTGGAGGAGCATACAATCGGCGGATGGAGACTCAAAACTAGCATTTGGTAGTTGGCAACATAGTGCATATGAAATATTTTCAAGATGATGTGCAATTTTCAGAGAAACAACATGGGTTGGAACCGAGGTCGAAGAACATCTGACATAAAAGGTACCTTATACCTTGGTAGTTTTTTGGTAAGCATGGAATAAAAGATGACAGAAGATCAAAGGATCTTAGTTCTGGACTTCCCCCTGGAAGACACCCCTACCAGGTGGTGGGATAGTCACAAAGAAGTAATTAGGAACTGGGAGGATGTGAAGCATGCTATCCAATGTAGATTTCAAGATAAGGAGCAACTAAAATAAGAGATGTGGATGGATTTTCAAGTTGTGTGATTGTTCAATAGACGGTTTGATCCTAAACTACATATCAAACAATGTGTAAGACAATGGAAAGTTTCAGACGTACCATCTCACTTGTGGGTTCAAGTATTTCCCCATTCGCTATGTATGATCCTGAAATCCTGGTACATTCATGAAGATACCAGAAGGCCGACGAGCAGTTGGAAAAATTTAGCAGACCAATTTTGTAAGGACTTCTCTTTTACAAGTACCCCAAGCTTAAGATAGTCCTGCAAAGAATTAAATAAATGATTTTTACCGATGTTTGTAAATAGAAATCAGACCCAGTGGTATGTTCCAATCATAATCAAGTGCTTCAGTCTAACCTTCACTTAGACACAGACAAGACACCCATAGAATGCTATAAAATGGAGAAGGATTTGGAAAACCTTGATGATTTAGAATAACTGAGAAATTTAGCCATTAAGGAGACATAAGGAAGTAGAGAAATCCAGAACATGATGCCCAGTCAGACGGATAGCTCTTATAACCATCCATTGAATTTGTGAAAATTCAACATAGGAACTACTGAGCAACCCAAGATAGATGTCGTAGGAGATTACAGGGATGAGCAAACTAGCCAGGAAATACATAGCCTATTGTGGGAGTATGAGGAATTATTCCCAAAGACATTCTCAGAGATAAAAGGGATAAAATGTGTTATGGGTGAGATGGAAATTGAACTAAAACAAGGATCAAAACCTGTAAGGAATATACCATATCCTCTTAACCCCATGGTGAAAGAGAAGGTTAAGAGGGAAATAGACAAGATGCTTGAGGCCAGACTTATTTTTCCAATTGAAGAAGCAAAGTGTGTTAGCCTCATAGTCATCCAGAGGAAGAAAGGTACATAGGAGATTAGGCTATGTGTAGACTAAAGAATCCCTAATTCATCATTAGGCTATGTGCATGACCCTTTTCCCACACCTTTTACTAACTAGGTGCTAGAACAGGTTGCGGGGAAAGAGTCTTACTCATTTATGGATGGATTTTCGGGGTATCACCAAGTGAGAATTATCGAAGAAGAAAAAAATAAGACCACATTCACAAAATAATGGGGGTCATTTTCATATAATGTTATGCCCTTAGGTCTAAATAATTCCAATGCATTTTCATTCCAAATTGTAATAGCATCCTTCCGAGAATTTATTCACAAATTTATAGAAGTTTATATGGATAACTAGACGGTGTACAGTCTTTGGAAAGAACATGTAGTGCTACTATGACTGATGTTTGATTGTTGTAGGGAACTACATATATCTTTAAACCTCAAAAAGTGTGTCTTTTGTTTGTGTCACATGGCAATTTGTTAGGCCACATAGTATGCCAAGGAGTGTTGGTAGACCTAGCCAAAGTTGCGGTCATTTTGAATATGCCACCGCCTACAAGAGCTAAACAATTGTGGTCAACGTTGGGGCACATAAGGTACTATCGCAATTTCATCAAAAGGTATGTGAATATTACTGCACCCTTGGAAAATCTACTAAAGAAGTTTGAATTGTTCCAATGGACACCGGAGTGTGATCGAGCATTTGACATCCTGAAGGAAAAGCTTAGCACAACACCTATTTTGATATTTCCAAATTGGTAAAATGAATTTCATGTGCACGTGGATGCATTAGGTATTCCCCTAGGAGCCATCTTAGCGCAACCAAGATATGGAAATACAGATCATCCCATTTATTTTTCTAGCATAAAGCTATCGCAAGATGAACGCAACTATACAACCACAAAAAAGGAGGGTTTGGCTATGATTTATGCTCTACAGAAGTTTAGAAGTTACTTATTAGGCTCTCATTTTAAATTTTTTACTGGTCATTCTGCATTTAAATATCTAGTTAACAAGCCTATCTTGGAAGGAAGAATTATCCAATGGTTGTTACTATTTTAGGAATTTTCATTTAAAGTGATCATCAAACCTAGAATATGCAACTTGGGTCTCAATCACTTTTTTATATTATAGTCAGGGGAGAGTGGCAAAGAAATCAATGATCAACTCTCAAATGTAGACCTGTTTCGAGTTGAGGTTGTACTAGAATACCTGGAAGACATAGAATTTTTCCTGAGTACAGGGTCCTACCCAGAAACGTAATTCGCAACTCATAAATGATATATGGTGATTCGAGCAACAAACTATCAATTGATCACAGGGAAATTGTATAAGTTGGGCCTAGATAGTATCCTTAGAAGGTGTATTTTGGAGCATGAAAGACAACACATCCTGTGGGAGTGACACGGTGAAGTTGCAAGAGGCCATGTCAAAGGAAATACCACTGCGCAGAAAGTCCTCCAAGAAGGATTATGGTGGTCCACACTCTCTAAATATGTGAAGGAGTATGATAGATATTGCTATGTTTTCCAGAGAGTAGGTAAGCCATCACAATAAGACGAATTGCCTCTTCAGTCAGTTCGAGCTCTGCAAACATTTGAAAAGTGGCCGGTTAATTTTATTGGACCAATCAACCCCACGGCCAAGAACTCAAAGGTAGGTATATTATCACTGCAGTCAATTAACCTAACATGATGGGATAAGGCTGCAGTTGTTCAGGATTGTTCGACCGATACAGCTGCCAGGTTTATCTTTGAAAACATTATCACTCGGTTTGGATATCCTAGGAGTCTGACTAGTGATCAGGGTGGTCATTTTATCAGTAGTATAATATAAAATCTTATGACAGAGTTCCTAATCCAACATTATAGGAAAATCCCCTACCATCCACAAGCCAATGGAACAGTGGAGGCATTTAACAAGATTTTGGAAAGATTTTTGACAAAGGTTTTTTACAAAAACAGGGAAGATTGGCATGATAGAGTCCCAAGAATTTTGTGGGCTTACAAGACGAGCACGAAGACATTTCACATACTCCATTTCAGCTAGTCTATGGGAAAAAAGTTGTGGTACCTATAGAATTCATTACCCCTAGTCTCTACATCACACAGGTTACACATAATTCAGAGGATGAATCAGTTGCGCAAAGGGTTACAAAGTTTCAGTAACTTGATGAGACTAGGTTTTTAGCCTAATTTCATCAAATAGTTGAGAAAGCCAGGCAGAAGGCCTAGAACGATAGGCATATTAAGGCCAAAAAGTTTGCACAAGGAGATAATTTCCTACTTTATGATATTCTATACTAGAAACGTCTAAGCAAGTTGTGCATGCATTGGTTAGTCCCATTTATTGTTGCAGAGATCTGACACTCTGGCACAATCAGACGAGCGCAAATGGATGGTATACTTCGGCTAGGATGGGTGAATGTCGCTCTCCTGAAATCATATATTTCTTAGGACTAAGATAAAGGATTGTTTCTCTAGCCCAAAGGAGCATGTATAGTAGTTAGATTTGAATTTATGTAATTTCTTTAAATTTAGTTAATAAAGTCAGAGTGTGCATTGTTGCACAGTGACATGTATTTCATTTTTCCTTCAGTATAAGTATTACTTTGGTGAGGAACTAATTACTCAGTGACACAGGATTAGAAGATCCACAAGTATATTAAATGTAGTCATTAAATATGATGGGGACCCCATTGTGGTTGGAGGAAGAGCGAATCTGAATTGAATCTTAGTCAATGTGCCACACACACCCTGTCCAATCATAGCCTTTATGATATCCACAATAACCTGTCTGAACTTATGTTAATCCATAAATACGCTATACACGTAGATTTCATCTATATTCACGCCGATATTCTCAACCATTCAAATGGTAAGGCTTAAGGTCGACCATGTCCCTGTCAACTTGTTCAGTAAAATACATAATCACCCGATAGATTTACCCCATTAGTAGTCCTGTCAGACAACTCAGCTCGAGGTTGTGTCTATAGGATTAATCATGATTGGCCTTGGGAGTAATAACAAAACCCACTAGCTTTCCTAAGTATAATGTTGTGTTAACTCAGCATAAGACTTATTGTTTCTTATTTTGTATTCCTAGATCTCTAAACTGTCAGGGAGCTTGCAAAATTCTTGGACCTTTAGTTGTGACCCCGAAGCCCAGTAAAATCGGTCTAAGTCTTTTAGTAGTCTATAGAAAGGATGTTGAGAGCTATAGGAAGCCAAAGTTTAGTCTCCTAAGAAGTAGTTCCATATGAGTCGTGTGATCCCTGGGTTGAGATCATGGGTGACCTCAAAGGAAAGGTCCAGAAAGTGAAGTTCCTTGACCTCGACCTGACAGACCAGGTATTGTTCCGATAGATGAACATTAACATATTCTTATATTTGAATCCAGATGAAATGGGAGGGATGCAGTTCATGTCAAAGACAAATTTTATCAACCTATTCAACTCCAACATTATGAATCTTCAAGAATTGCTAGTTTTCAGCACTATTTTTGTGGTTGTGCGATGTACCAAGTTCCTCATCAGTCGGTTGAATGACAGAAGATTATGGATCGATAGATGGTATATGATTCATGCAAAGGATATCCATCAACTCAGGGGCCTATCCCTTGAAGGCAAGGATGTATCGAAAGGGTTCCAAGGCCCCAGTAAGCATGGGAAGAAAAAGGGAGAACCCAATTTGTATGAAATATTTCATACACAGAGAGAGGGACACATAGCCAAGATTGACCCCATTTTACCAGAGACGGTCATGAAATCCTACTATGTGATTTCTAGCAAGGTGATGTGATCCTATTACAATGTTGAGTGCACGTTGGATTCCATGTTAGTGGCAGATTTTTGTTCCAACGGAGAGGTATTTAGTTGTTGTAGCTATATGCTAGAAGAACTCCTGGTAGCATGTGATGAAGCAGAATAGAAGGGAGGAACCTTTAGCTATGGATACTTTCTCATTGTGTTCACTATGATGAAGTGGAAACCACCCTCCAGAAGACCACTATCACATGTGGATAAGGGTCTCTTAGAAAATATGTTTGAGCCTTGGCACTCAAGGTCAGACTCAGAGAACACAAAGTTTAACAATGCAGCGTTGTTAAATTGGTACAATTGGCTATTAGACACAACTCATAGGTTGCACATACCATAGGAGATTCTCAACCTGAACACGAGGAATATTGCATTCGGGTTGAATTTCCACCACACATTTGTTTGGCCCAGGAATTGCAAAGTTGAAGACTTCCACTCTTGGATGTTATCATTCTATCTAGACAACGAGGCCTAGGGTGTGTAGGGAACAAGGAGCACATCGGTAGGAAACCTACCAACAAACAAGGAAATACAATATAATAATATATCATCACTGAGGTAGGTATTCCCATACTCAGAATAAAAATTACTCAAATCATAAATGCCAACATGTGAAGATCCATGTCAATTAATATAGGTCATGGCCACCAAACATACATTGTGGATCCATGCCATTATGACTCAAATCTGAACATAGCCACCAAAACTACACTGTGGATCTATGTGTTAAAGACTCAAATTTGAACATAGCCATGAGACATACAATGTGGATCTATGCAACAGTATGAACTGAATATACTCTAATGCAACCTAAATCTGTCAAAAGAGATCCATGGTATTCATCTCCACCACTCTATAGTATGAATCTAACCATGAGAATACATGTGTTGAAGTCGAACATGGTAGAAACCACTTTATTACCAGTCATTAATGAATATCGCTAACAAGTACGAGGGAAATCACCATTAATTTCAATGAATCTCAAGGTACACTAGTACAATCCAATGGGTGCGAATTAATGAGTTGAAGTCGAACACTCAGTGGAATCTCCCGATCAGGGTTCAATAATGGAAACCCATTGTCGAAAGTGAGGAAACCTGCCATTGAGTCATGCAAGTTCCAAGGTACCAATTAGTTTCTAGGTCTAATTCTTGGATAATGAGTTGAAGTCGATTGGAAAAGACTCGTCACAGGAGGTCCTTAATGTATCCCCCATCAATGACACGAAATGGGTAACAAGATTTGAAGTAGATCATAGTAAGAAGTGATTCGGGACTAAATCAGGGATGGCTAACGCAATAGGAGGCTTAAGGACTATAAATGACCGATGCAATAGAAGGATTTTTGGGTTGAACATCTTTTCAAACATATTGATGACACGACAACTGTCTTGGAAAAACTTACTCAACAATAGGGATCACAGACCAATTTGTAATCTTATAAAGGAATATGATCAAGAGATAAGTGGATTTTCCAACCTAGAAAAAATGTGAGTGAAAGAGTGTCATGTTAAAAAGTGACTCTTCCATAGAATATAGGTTTAGATACATTTCTTTCCCAATTTTCCCCCACCATTTTTGGCGAGTACCTCTTTATTTTTACACAAGCTTGAAGAGGATAACATATGCTTGAACTATAAGCTCATCCTTCAGATGAGTCCTTCATAGTATGTTTAACAAACCCTAGGAAGGAGTGGTTCGGTCCCATATGGGCCTTTCAATGTTTGTTTTATGAGTCGAGAGAAAGAAAACTCAAGGGTTTTTCATGTTTAGAGAGTCTGAAAATACTTAAAGAGAACTCTTTCAGTTCCTTTTTCGTAAATTAATTTGATGGGACTGAAAAAGTGATAATCTATCGCCCATCAAATGTTTTCTTCAAACACTTTTATGAGCATGAAAAGAACAAGGTTGTTTGGCAATATTTTCATGTTTAGAGAGTCTGAAAAGAGTTTAAAGGGAAATCCAGGGGTTTTCCTTTTTCATATAACCTTTACGAGTCCGAAAAAGTGATAAAAGTATACTCGGTTACATTCTCATTGATTTACGAGCATGAGAAAGATTAAAGACTAATCTCGACAACTTATTCTCATGTATTTATGAGCATGAGAAAGAACAAAGACTAAGCTCAGGATTGTTTTCATTTTTACGCAAGTTTTAAAACAAAACAAAACTATGCCTGGGATAGATTTTATTTTTAAACAAGCTTAAAAACTAAACAAAACTATGCTTGGGATAGATTTTATTTTTTCACAAGATTAAAACTAAACAAAACTATGCTTGGGATAGATTTTATTTTTTCACAAGATTAAAACTAAATGAAACTATGCTTGGACCTGGTTTCATTTTTACACAAGATCGAACTAGAGGAAACTATGCTTGAAGTAGGTGGTTTCAGTTTTACTCAATATTGAACCATAGAAAACTATGCTTGAACTTCCCAATGCATTATTTAGGGATGGTTGCTACTTAGCCCCCAGCTTAAGAAGCTAGCAGCTTAACTTCAGCATGAAGTCCAGAGGCTAGAAGCAATGCCCCCCAAGCTTCATTTCATTCAATGACACAAGCGGATGAGATGAAGCTTCAAATACTAGATGAATGACTTGACTCAAATAGAGAGGGGGAACAATCTATTTCATTTTTGAACAAGCTTGACACAGGAATAGGAACTATGCTCGAGAATCCAGGTTCAATCCCTAGACCTCTGTTTCATTTTTTAACGAGCTTGACATATAAACATGAACTATGATCATAATCTCTATTTCATTTTTTAACGAGGTTTCTACAGCGACGCAAAACCATCCTCACATATGGTTTCATTTTTAACAAGCTTGAAATCAGAAAAGCATGCTCAAGGCTGGCTTCATTTTTTAATGAGCTTGAAATCAGAAAATCATGCTCAAGGTTGGTTTCATTTTTTAATGAGATTGAAATCAGAAAATCATGCTCAAAGCTCTCTTCTTGATCACAGCTTCCAATAGGACAGTGCTCTAGAAGGACACCATGTCAAGGGACAAAACTTGGTCATGGATTCCAAGAGATATTCACTCAACGGAAGAAACACAATATGGAAGGAACACATGTTGAGGGTCGTGATAGGGTTAAGGAGATCAGGCTCCAATAGCCCTACTGAAGAGATTACCATGTAAACTACCCGGTCCAAGTCATAAGGGAGTGAGCTTACAGTGAGAGACTCATCTTCATCAGCAATTGAAGGCATGAGAGACAATGCCACATAATTAACCTCTGGTGGGGGAAAAACCATCTTCATATAAGAACCATTTAGGGAGGTCATTCAGTCAAGACTGATGAATGAAAGTTGATCAACAGTCACAATTCTTCCATCGTAAGGGAAATATATCACACGAAAAAGAGTGGACACAATATCTTTCATGGCATAGACATAACCTCACCCAAGGAGTAAAGAAAAATCCAAGGGGTCTTGGACTACCATGACATCAATGAAGACAGTTTTCCCTCCCAAAGTTAAAGAAAACTAAGGAAGGGTCCCTAAAGGTTGATTGGTTCCTCTATTAAAAGATAACGGATTCTGCGTAACCGATGCAAGCTGAGGACAACCCAAAGATTGCCAAGCAATAGAGGACAAAATACTAATGGACGCACCTTCATTTATCAACGTCCGAGGAATGTCCCGAACACAAACCTATACTGTAATCTAGAAAGGAATGTGAGAGGGAAGAAGAGGTCCAGTTAGCACACCCCAATTAAAAAGGATGGCCTCATTACTTGGAGGAGGTTCGACGGGATAAGAAGGAATGCCCCCCGACACTATAGATTCTGTATAAACGAGAAAAACATGGGCAACATTAGGTTTACTCTCGAGTGGGAAATTAATATCAATCGATGACGAGATCAGATCGACCACTTCAGTTTCATTCTCTAAGGAGAGAATGGGGTCAAAGGGTGGAAATGGATCGACCGCTTAGGTTTCACTCTCTGGCGGGAGAGTGGGATTGACTTAGGATGGGATCAGATCAACCACTTTGTCAACTGGTTCAACTAAGTACATGACCATATTTACTACATGATCAACTGAACTGACCAATGAAGGGGCCAGATTGATCATTCCATCAACTACAGGTGGGTCGAGAGTAAGCTTGTGATAAGCAACTAGAAGTTGGGACTGTGAAACAGTCATGTCTTCTAGTAATTTCGAGGCTTCGTCCATATGAGGGAAAAGGTAAGTTAGGTGACTCCCTTTTCATAACATACATGGGAAATTGACTCTACTTTTCTTCTTCCCAACGATATCTTGACTAGTTAATGGGCGGTCATCAGTATGTT
>SNQJ01S0263587.1:0-12140 GCA_010110895.2 Picea sitchensis | reverse complement strand
TTTCGAGCAGAGGGCATGACTGATGCTTTCTTTCGAGAGTGTTTTATCAGTGGCCTCAAGGAGGAGATTCAGGCCCATGTCCTCATGGCTCGACCTTTGAGTTGGGTGGAGGCTACTAAAAAATATAAAGAAGCACAACAAGTTGTATCCTCTCAAAACCGTAAACCTTCCTTTATCCCTCACCCTAAACCCGTAAATCCCACTACTCCCTCCGCCCCATTAAAGATCCAAAAATTGACCAGGGCTGAAATGGTTGAACACCAACTCAAAGCCCTTTGTTATAATTGTGATGAAAAATATTTCCCAGCCCACAAGTGTAAGTAACAAAATATTTTTATGGTCATCTCTAAGGATATTTTAGAAGATGATTTTGAAACTCCCCTTGTGTCCGAGTCACCTGAAATCACTGACATAACCCCTCCCTCAGACCCTCCCAAAGCAGAACCCATCATTTCCCTCAATGCTCTCACTGGCTTCTCCGCTCCCCAAACCCTCAAGTTAATTGGTTACATCAAGCATCAGAAGGTCATCATTTTGGTTGATAGTGGAAGCACCCATAATTTTATTCATCACCGCATTGCCCAGAAACTCATTTCTACATCCATGTTGTCAACAATTTCCAAATCATGATTTCCAATGGTGGTTCCATGAAATGTGGAGGGCTCTATGAAAATGTGTGTGTCCAAATTGGTGACTACCACCTCAAATCCCATATGTTTTCTATCAACATAGGTGGTTGTGACATTTTGTTGGGTGCAGACTGGCTAAGAATTTTGGGTCCCATTCTCATGGATTTTAAGGCATTAACCATGAAATTCGACCAAGAAGGCCACCAATATAAATTTCAAGGCATCACTTTGGAGTTTCATGAGTCGAAGTCTTGAAAGCCTTACATCAGGACTCGCGAACTCATGAAGTGCGAAGTCCTGAAATGGCGAGAAGTCTAGTGTGTGGGATAAGTTCCGGGAACCGTGTCGGAGTCTGACATTTCAGGATTTTAGGAATTAGAGCATCGAGATTTCGGGGTTTGTGGAGCGGAGTAGTATGTCATCGCAACTCGTGAACTCGTGAAAGCTGAAAATCTAGAGGTGATATTGAAGTTTCAGAGGTTCAGGATTCGGGGGTCTAAGTGACCAGGTGCTCAACCACAGGATTCGTGAAATCGTGGAGTCTGATTCCATGAAGCGAGAAGGAGGAATCCCATGAGGTTTTTCTATGGGTGCAGATTTATCGATAGGGAAATAGAAGAGTGATTGTTGAGAGCCCTTCGGGCCAAAGAGAGAAGAATGATCTTGTGTACATGGCCTTTTCGATCTGCGGGTTGGAGAGGGCTGCGTCAGGTTTGGTATCAGAGCACAGAAAGGCTTCATGCTTTCTATAGTAGGAGAAAGGAGGATTCATTCATGCCGCCAAGAAGGAGAGACAGACAATCAACCGATCCGGAAGAGGAAAGGGAGATGTCTAGAGGAAGGGGCAGGCAGGTGTAGAATCCAGAAGTGGAAAGAGATCTGCATAACATACGCGCCAGACTTGTAAACATGGAGATAAGACAAAGGCACACAGTTGATGTAGGAGATATCAGTGAGTCCGAAAATGAAGGTGATGTTGGACATGGGGAAGAAGAAGTCACAGCGGAAGATGCAGCAAATGAACGCTTGCTTAAAGATGTTGCAAGAATGGGTGCAAGAGCCAAGATGGACATTCCAGTTTATGAGGGAAATCTGGATGTTAAAGAGCTTCTAGACTGGATTAGAGCTCTGGACACATACTTTGAATACGAAGATGCCGAGGAGGACAAGAATGTCAAGCATGCTGTCACAAGATTAAAAGGACATGCAGCATTGTGGTGGGATGAGCTACAAGTTGACACGCCTTGCCAAGGTAAGCAGAAAATTAAGAGTTGGGATAGGATGATTGCAAAGATGAAAGAAAAATTCATCCCCAGAGATTACCAAATTACTCTGTTAAGGAGGATGCAGAACCTGAGACAGAAGTTGACGATGGTGAAGGAGTATATTGAAGAATTCTACAAATTGAACATTAGAGAAGGTCATCGTGAAAGTAACGATGAGAAAGTAGCAAGGTATATGAATGGCCTGAGATATGAAATATAGGATGAGATGAGCATGTTGACCATCTGAACAGTGGAAGATTCTTATCAAATGGCTCTAAAGGTTGAAGAGAAGCTGAGCCGAAAGCAGGGTCAAAGAGGCTGAGGAAGAAGTCAGCCCAGGGGCAAGTTAGTTGTCCAGGAAAGAAATTAGAAACCCAAGGAAGAATGGAAGAAGCCTCAAACTTGAACTGAGAGAGGTCAAAGCTCACAGAGAGGACAATACGCTAAATAGTGAGGACAATATACCGATCAGAGAGGGGAGTATGTTGATAACAACATGTTTCCTCATACTAGAGGTAGAGGAAGAGGAAGAGGTGGAGTAATAACATGCTTCACATGCAGAAAGAATGGACACAAATCTTATGAGTGCCCAGACAACAAGAAATAAGGTGGTGAGGCTCACATTGCCGAAGCTCAAACGTGAAATGTTGAGGTAGAAGATGTTGAAGGTGGAAGATCGTTCATGATGCGAAAATCTCTTTTGACACCAGAGAAGGAGGTGGAGAGCTCAGTCCAAAGGAAAAGACTTTTTGGGACTGCTTGCAAAACCAAGGATAGGGTATGCAAGGTCATTGTAGATAGTGGTAGCACAGATAAACTCGTTTCAATCGAGATGGTAGAAAATCTCGAGCTGGAGACGATTGATCATCCAAGACGGTACAGAGTTTCGTGGTTGCAAAAAGGACATCAGGTAAATGTCACTAAATAGTGTTTAGTTGAATTTAAGATAGGAGGATATAATGATAAGATATTGTGGGATGTTATTCCTATGGATGTTTGTCATATATTGCTGGGTAGACCATGGCAATATGACAGGAATGTGATTCATGACAGGAGAATGAATACATACACCCTAAAGAAGAATCGGAGAACTCACATGTTGTTGCCGGTTAAAGATAGAGAGGTGAAACCTGAAGTAAGTAACACTGTACTTCTCATGAGTGGGAAGGAACTTCTAACAGAGGTTAAGAAGAAGGAGGAACCACAATTCATTTTGGTCAAGAAGCCAAGGATTGTTTTAGCCCATACGAAGGTAGATGATTTACTAGAAGAAGTTCAGGAACTGCTGGAAGAGTTCACTGACATAGTTGTGGACGAATTACCTCATTCGCTACCACCAATCAGAAGCGTGAGTCATCATATTGATCTCATTCCAGGAGCTAGCTTACCAAACAAAGGCACGTACAGATTGACCCCACAGGAGAATGAAGAGGTCAAAAGACAAGTCCAGAATTTGTTGGACAAAGGGTTGGTCAGAGAAATCTTGAGTCCGTGTGTTGTTCCGACAATACTCAATCCGAAGAAAGATGAAGGCTGGAGGATGTGTACTGACTCGAGGGTGATCAACAAAATAAATATCAGGTACAGGTTTCCATTGCCAAGGATGGATGATATGATGGATTGCTTGAGTGGGGATAAAAAAATTTTGAAGATTGACTTGAAGAGTGGATATCATCAGATTCACATGAGAGAAGGCGATGAATGGAAAACAACATTCAAGACTAACGAAGGGCTATATGAATGGCTTGTTATGCCATTTGGCTTAACAAATGCGCCAATCACTTTTATGAGGCTGATGAATGAAGTCCTCAAGGATTTCATTGGAAAGTTTTTTATCATGTATCTTGATGATATACTGATTTTCAGTAAAACAGAAGCTGAGAACTTGAAACATTTGGCTACAGTGATGAAGAGGCTACAGTAAGAAAAGTTGTTGATAAATATGAAAAACTCCCCATTTATGAAGACAGAGCTCATTTATTTAGGGTGTGTCATTTCTACAGATAAGTTGAGGATGGATCCAGATAAGGTGGAGGTAATCAAGAATTGGCCATCACCGAAGAATATCTTTGAGGTGAGAAGTTTTCATGGATTGGCTAGTTTCTACAAAAAATTCATTAGGAATTTTAGTGTAATTAATGCAGCGATGATGGACATAGTGAAGAAAAGACATAAATCCTTTCACTAGATGGAAGAGGTTGAAAAGAGTTTTAATCTGTTGAAAAGGAAGATCACGGAACAACCAATTCTGGTGTTGCCTAATTTCCAGAAGACATTTCAAGTTAAAAGTGATGCAAGTGGGTTTGCAATAGGGGCAGTCTTGAGTCAAGAAGACAGACCGATAGCATATTTCAGCGAGAAGCTGAATGAAGCGAAAGTGAAATACTCCACATATGACAAGGAGTTCTATGATATTATTCAGGCATTGAAGAAATGGAGACACTACTTGATTCCCTAGGAGTTTGTCTTATATAGCGATAATCATGCATTGCATTTTGTAACTAAGTAGGAGAAGCTAAATCAAAGACATGTAAAATGGGTTGAATACATGTAGAATTTCATTTTTGTGATTATACATATTTCTAGTACTGCTAACAAAGTTGCTGACGCTTTGAGCAGGAAATGTTTGTTGTTGCAGGAGTTCAGAGTCAAAACATTGGGTTTTTATGATCTCAGGAACATGTACAGAGATAATCCAGATTTTAAGGAAGCATATGAGGTGACTGAGAATCCAATTCTCAGAGATGGAAGCCAATGGGCTGAATATATGATCCAGGATGGATTGTTATTCAAGGGAAATCAACTTTGTATTCCTAAATGCTCCATGAGGGAAAATTTGTTAAAGGAAAAACATAGTGGAGGATTGGTCGGACACTTCGATCATGACAAGACATTCACAAAGTTGAAAAAGTCATACTTTTGGCCAGGAATGCGGGCAGAAGTCAAGAGATTTGTGGACAGATGCAGAATTTGTCAACATTCGAAAGGAAAGAGGCAGAATGTAGGGTTTTATCAACCATTGTCTATACCTGAGAAGTCGTGGGATGAAATCAGCATGGATTTCATATTGGGATTGCCAAGGACACAAAGAGGGTTCGACTCAATCTTTGTGGTAGTAGATAGATTTTCCAAGATGGCACATTTTATCCCATGTCAGAAAACCAGTGACACAACTCACATTGCGAACCTATTTTTCAAAGAAGTCATTCGACTTCGCGGCCTACCAAAGAGCATAGTTTTGGATCAAGATACGACGTTCGTAGGACATTTTTAGAGGACATTGTAGAAGAAGTTGGGCATGAACTTGTCATTCAGTTCGGCTTATCATCCTCAGACGGATGGACAAACAAAAGCGGTGAACAAAAGTATGGGAGACTTGGTGAGAAGATTGGTGACAGAACACCACAGCCAGTGGGACAACATATTACCACGGGTGGAGTTTGCTTATAAAGAATCAGTTAATAGAAGAAAAAGGCAGAGTCCATTTCATATTGTTCATGGCATGCAGCCAAGGGGAATTTCTGAATTGAGAGATTCAGAACAGAATGAAACTAGGAGTGCTAGTGCAGAAGATTTTGTAGAGGCGATGCATGAACTTCACAGCCAGGTGAACGAGCGATTGAAAAATTCAAGCCAGGAATATAAGAACAGAGCAGATCAACAGAGAAGAAAACTTCAATTTGAATTTGGTGACTTGATTTTGGCACATTTAAGAAAGGAGAGGTTCCCGAGGGGAACATATAATAAACTCAAGATGAAGAAAATAGGGTCATGTTAAGGTCTTGAGGAAATTTGGGGCGAATGCTTATGAGATTGAATTACCCGATCGGATCGAAATTTATCTGATATTCAATGTTTCAGACTTGTACCCATATAAGGCTCAAGAAGCAGGAGCAAGTGATAAACAGCTAGAGGTTCAGTGGCGAAGACATATGCCAGTTGGAGAAAGGCCACAGATGGAGCACATACTGGATAAAAGGGTCAATAAGAGGACCAAGAGAAAACAATACTTTGAGTACTTGGTCAAGTGGAAGGGACATCCAGTTGAAGATGCTAGCTGGGAGAATGAAGTGGAGATCCAGAAGCATGGAAAAACCGTGTGCGAGCTCATGGACAGGTGCCCATGAAAGTTTTCA
This sequence comes from Picea sitchensis, assembly GCA_010110895.2. Taxonomy (NCBI): domain Eukaryota; kingdom Viridiplantae; phylum Streptophyta; class Pinopsida; order Pinales; family Pinaceae; genus Picea; species Picea sitchensis. The sequence continues at coordinate 6,110 of SNQJ01S0263587.1, read as the reverse complement.
AGCAAGGGAGTATGATGCAGGAGCATCTCAAGCGAGCCAACGTGGAGACAAAAAACAGTTGGAAAAGCACGCAATGCAAATTTTGAAAACGTTATAAAATATTAATGAAACAATTAAATGAAGGCACATTTGTAATATTATAACGGACCTTGAGCGATCTGCTCTCGTCCTTAGTAGATAAGAGGCATTTCTAATAGTTAATGAAGGTAGATAGAATTGAATGTTAGATTAGACAGTTTTAGAGAACAAGAGGGAAACGAAATATAGACACCCTCATTGTGTATTGTAACATTAGCATGACGATTATGAGCAAGAGAATACAGAGTTGAGGAGAGAGAACTGTAATTTGAAGACACCCATGTATAGATATTTGAATTAATAGAAGAGAACTTTGATTCAAATTCATGGCTTGTGTTGGTTCTCTATGTATGCTTATTGAATGTTATGCTCATGGTTATTTTACTCTTTCTGTTGTACATTTTCTTTCATGCTCTGTATGAATGATTTCTTGTTGAATATTTGAAATCTCAGGGGAAGAGTGAAATAAATGAGTTTCAATTATTTTTCTATTTGAGCAAGAATTCCTATAAGGAGTGCAGTCGAAGTTGTCTGCAAGGAGCGCGTTGACAAAAATTCAGAGTTGTGCCTCTGAAGGCTCATATAGTTGTTTTTTTTCTCATTTTCCTTAGAAGTGTAGCTAGGTACAGGAGCCATGCAAAGTGTGTGCATAGGCTGAGTAAAGTCTTAGAGTTTGCGAACCTGAGAATTTGTTAGAGGACTATTGCTACAGGGAGTGTGAAAAGTCGAGGGTGCTCAACACTTGAAGTGTTTGAAGGTTGCCGCAAGGAGTGCATGTAAGAGTCTTCTTTAAGACTCGGAGTCGTGAGAAGGCTCAGGAAGGATAAATCCTTTGAAACTATTGAAGAGAAGTACAGGAAGTTTGTGCATTGAAGTATTGAGAAGGCATCACAAATTTGTGTCACAGGTGGACAAGTTTCGCAGAGGAATATTTGGCTCATTTCCCAGGAATAGTCAAGGAGACATCAGACGGTCGGAATTCTCCGTGGACAATTCACGAAGTCCCGCGAGTCATCAGATCTCTCAGAGTAGAAGGGGAGTTACGGAGGTTATTTTAGGAGTTCAAGATTAAGATAAGTAGAGCCGTCGATCCAAGACAGTAAGGGGATGTTGGATCACTTGCAAAATCGCCTCTCGGGGTTTCTTGAGTTGAAGGGTCAGGACTTGGTATCAAAGTTCACGAAGTGTGAAGTCATGAAGGGGTGAAGGAACATGTGTGTGTGGGACCATAGGAGTCAGCAAGGTGGACAGGTGGTGAACTGGTGACGTAGAAGTCAATTGCGTTGACCACTTCGAAGTTTCGTGAGTCGAAGTCCCAAAAGCCTTGCATCAGGACTCACGAACTCGTGAAGTGCGGAGTCCCATAATGGCGAGAAGTCTAGTGTGTGGGACCAGTGCTGGGAACCGTGTCAGAGTCTGACATTTCAGGATTTCAGGAATTAGAGCATTGGGATTTTGGGGTTCGTGGAGTGGAGTTGTATGTCATCGCAACTCACGAACTCACAAAAGACGAAAATCCAGAGGTGATATCAGAGTTTCGGAGGTTCAGGATTCGGGGGTCTGAGTGACCAGGTGCTCAACCACAAGATTCGCGAAATCACAGAGTCTGATTCCATGAAGAAAGAAGGAGGAATCCCACAAGGTTTTGTTGTGGGTACAGATTTCCCGATAGGAAAATAGAAGAGCGATTGTCGAGAGCTCTTCGGGCCAAAGAGAGAAGAATGATCCTGTGTACATGGAATTTCCGATCTGCGGGTTTGAGAGGGATGCGTCAGGTTTGGTATCAGAGCATAGAAAGGTTTCTTGCTTTCTGTAGCAGGAAAAAGGAGGATTCAATCATGCTTCCAAGAAGGAGAGACAAACAATCAACCGATCCGAAAGAGGAAAGGGAGATGTCTAGAGGAAGGGGTAGGCAGGTGCAGAATCCAGAAGTGGAAAGAGGTCTGCATAACATATGCGCCAGACTTGTGGACACGGAGATAAGACAAAGCCACATAGTTGATGTAGGAAATATTAGTGAGCCCAAAAATCAAGGTGATGTTGAACATGGGGAAGAAGAAGTCACAGCGGAATATGCAGCAAATGAACGCTTGCTTAAAACTGTTGCAAGAATGGGTGCAATAGCCAAGATGGACATTCCAGTTTATGAGGGAAATCTAGATGTTGAAGAGCTTCTAGACTAGATTAGAGCTATGGACACATACTTTGACTATGAAGATGTCAAGGAGGAAAAGAAGGTCAAGCATGCTCTCACGAGATTAAAAGAACATGAAGCATTGTGGTGGGATGAGCTACAAGCTAACAGGCATTGACAAGGCAAGTAGAAAATTAAGAGCTGGGACAGGATGATTGCAAAGATGAAAGAAAAATTCATCCCTAGAGATTACCAAATTACTCTGTTCAGGAGGATGCAGAACCTGAGATAGAAGTTGATGACGGTGAAGGAGTATACTGAAGAATTATACAGATTGAACATCAGAGCAGGTCATCATGAAAGTAATGATGAGAAAGTAGCAAGGTATATGAATGGCCTAAGATATGAAATTTGGGATGAGATGAGCATGTTGACCATCCGAATGGTGGAAAATGATTATAAAATGGCTCTAAAGGATGAAGAGAAGGTGAGCCGAAAGTAGGGTGAAAGAGGCTGAGAAAGATTTCAGCCTAGGGGCAAGTTAGTTGTCCAGGAAAGAAATCAGAAACCCAAGGAACAATGGAAGAAGCCTCAAACTTGAACTGAGAAGGGTGGAAGCTCACAGAGAGAAAAATACGCTGAACAATGAGGACAATATACCGATCAGAGAGGGGAGTGTGCTGATAACAACATGTTTCCTTGTACTAGAGGTAGAGGAAGAGGAAGAGGTGGAGTAATAACATTCTTCACATGTGGAAAGAATGGACACAAATCTTATGAGTGCCCAAACAAGAAGAAAGAAGGTGGTAAGGCTCACATTGCCGAAGCTCAAAGGCAAAATGTTGAGGCAAAAGATGCTGAAGGTGGAAGATTGTTGATGATGTGAAAATCTCTTTTGACACCAGAGAAGGAGGTGGAGAGCTCAGTCCAAAAGAACAGACTTTTTCGGACTGCTTGCAAAACCAAGGACAGGGTATGCAAGGTCATTGTAGACAGTGGTAGCATAGATAATCTTGTTTCAACCGAGATGGTAGAAAAGCTGCGGCTGGAGACGATTGATCATCCAAGCTTGTACAGAGTTTCATGGTTGCAAAAAGGAAATAAGGTAAATGTCACTAAACAGTGTTTAGTTGAATTTAATATAGGAGGATATAATGATAAGGTATTGTGTGATGTTATTGCTATGGATGTTTTTCATCTATTGTTGGGTAGACCATGGCAATATGACAGGAATGTGATTCATGATAGGAGAATGAATACATACACCCTAGAGAAGAATGGGAGAACTCACATGCTATTGTTGATTAAAGATAGAGAGGTGAAACCTGAAGTAAGTAACATTGTACTTCTCATCAGTGGGAAGGAACTTCTGAGAGAGGTTAAGAAGAAGGAGGAACCGCAATTCATTGTTGTCAGGAAGCCAAGGATTTTTTTATCCCATACGAAGGTAGATGATTTACAATAATAAGTTCAGGAACTGCTGGAAGAGTTCATTGACATAGTTGTGGATGAATTACCTCATTCGTTACCACCAATCAGAAGCATGAGTCATCATATTGATCTCATTCCAGAAGCTAGTTTACCAAACAAAACCGCGTACAAATTGATGCCACAGGAGAATGAAGAGGTCAAAAGACAAGTCCAAGATTTGTTGGACAAAGGGTTGGTCAGAGAAATATTGAGTCTGTGTGTTGTTCCGAAAATACTCAGTCCAAAGAAAGATGGAGGCTGGAGGATGTGTACTGACTCGAGGGCAATCAACAAAATAACTATCAGGTACAGGTTTTCATTGCCAAGGATGGATGATTTGATGGATTGCTTGAGTGGGGCTAAATTTTTTTCGAAGATTAACTTGAAGAGTGGATATCATCAGATTCGCATGAGAGAAGGCGATGAATGGAAAAGAACATTCAAGACTAACGAAGGGCTGTATGAATGGCTTGTTATGTCATTTGGCTTAACAAATGCGCCAAGCACTTTTATGAGGCTGATGAATGAAGTCCTCAAGGATTTCATTGGAAAGTTTGTTATCGTATATCTTGATGATATACTGATTTTTAGTAAAACAGAAGTTGAGCACTTGAAACATTTGGCTACAGTGATGAAGAGGCTACAGCAAGAAAAGTTGTTACTAAATATGAAAAACTCCTCATTTATGAAGACAGAGCTCATTTATTTGGGGTTTGTCATTTCTGCAGATAAGTTGAGGATGGATCCAGATAAGGTGGAGGTAATCAAGAATTGGCCATCACCAAAGAATATCTTTGAGGTGAGAAGTTTTCATGGATTGGCTAGTTTCTACCGAAAATTCATTAGGAATTTCAGTGGAATTAGTGCAGCGATGATGGACACAGTGAAGAAAAGACATAAATCTTTTCACTGGACGGAAGAGGCTGAAAAGAGTTTTAATCTGTTGAAAAGGAAGATCACGGAACAACCAATTCTTGTGTTGCCTAATTTCCAGAAGACATTTCAAGTTAAATTTGATGCAAGTGGGTTTGCAATAGGGGCAGTCTTGAGTCAAGAAGACATACCGATAGCATATTTCAGTGACAAGCTGAATGAAGTGAAAGTGAAATACTCCATGTATGACAAGGAGTTATGTGTTATTATTCAGGCATTGAAGAAATGGAGACACTACTTGATTCCCCAGGAGTTTGTCTTATATAGAGATAATCATGCATTGTAGTTTGTAACTCAGTAGGAGAAGCTAAATCAAAGACATGTAAAATGGGTTGAACACATGTAGAATTTCACTTTTGTGATTAAACATATTTCTGGTACTGCTAACAAAGTTGTTCACGCTTTGAGCAGGAAATGTTTGTTTTTTTAGGAGTTCAGAGTCAAAACATTGGGTTTTGATGATCTTAGGAACATGTACAAAGATTATCCAGATTTTAAGGAAGCATATGAGGCGACTGAGAATCCAATTCTCAGAGATGGAAGCCAGTGGGATGAATATATGATCTAGGATGGATTGTTATTCAGGGGCAATCAGCTTTGTATTCCCAAATGCTCCATGAGGCTAAAATTTGTTAAAGGAAAAACATAGTGGAGGATTGGCTGGACACTTCGGTCATGACAAGACATTCGCAAAGTTGAACGAGTCATACTTTTGGCCAGGAATGCCGAAAGAAGTCAAGATATTTGTGGACAGATGTAGAATTTGTCAACATTTGAAAGGAAAGAGGCAGAATGCAGGGTTTTATCAACCATTGTCTATACCTGAGAAGCCATGGGATGAAATCAGCATGGATTTCATATTGGTATTGCCAAGGACACAAAGAGGGTTCGACTCAATCTTTGTGGTAGTGTATAGATTTTCCAATATGGCACATTTTATCCCATGTCAGAAAACTAGCGACACAACTCACATTGCAAAACTGTTTTTCAAAGAAGTCATTCGACTTCACGGCCTACCAAAGAGCATAGTTTCAGATCGAGATACGAAGTTCATAGGAAATGGATGGAGGACATTGTGGAAGAAGATGTGCATGAACTTGTCATTCAGTTCGGCTTATAATCCTCAGGCGGATGGACAAACAGAAGTGGTGAACAGAAGTCTGGGAGACTTGTTGGGAAGCTTGGTGAAAGAACACCACAGCCAATGGGACAACATATTACGACAGGTGAAGTTTTCTTATAACGACTCAGTTAATAGAAGCACAAGGAAGAGTCCATTTCAGATTGTTCATGGCATGCAGCCAAGGGGAATTTCTAAATTGAGAGATTCAGAACAGAATGCAACTAGGAGTGCTAGTGCAAAAGATTTCACAGAGGCGATGAATGAACTTCACAGCCAGGTGAAGGAGGGATTGCAAAATTCAAGCCAAGAATATAAGCGCAGAGCAGGTCAACACAGAATATAGCTTCAATTTGAAGTTGGTGACTTGATTCT
>SNQJ01S0263586.1:0-12087 GCA_010110895.2 Picea sitchensis | reverse complement strand
TGATACCAATTGTTAAGTACCTATACCATATCTGCAAATATACTTCAATAATACCAATAATAAACCATAAACTATTCACCATAACATGAACACAAGAATATAGAGAAAACCCTTGAGGTAGGGTAACACCATATATTATTCCTTAAGGAAGGAATGCACTCCTCAAGCAACATTTGCTTGTTAAAATGACAATATTATTCACTATATCTCAGTACATTGCTTACACTTATTTATATAGCTCTCTATATCTCCTAGGAACCTTATAAAGAGCGTTCTCACATTTATTACATTTAACTAACATAGTGGGGCCTTTATTAATATAGTGGACCTAGTCCACCTTACATTGAATGACCACATTCTCGTATATTAAATGAATTCCACTAATAATACATAATCACATTCCCATTGGGTACCTCCCTAGGTACCCCATATTACCTCCCTAGGTATACTTTCATTAATTTCATGGGATATAACTTGATTGTCAACATTATGATGCAGATTTATTTCATTTTCAAGCAAAGAAGAAACTATTGTTTTCTCAGAATGATCATGTGTACCAATACCGCTAGTATCTACTAGGTATTCCTGATGAGAAGCTAGTTCATAAAGGGATTCTTTGATTTCATCATACATTAAGTGTTCGTCATTGATATCAATCCCCATGTGTTGAATATGATTGTCAAAGTTTCCATAGAATCTTTCAACCATAACTAAAGATGGGTAACTTTTCTAATAATTCACACAAAATACTGAATAAAAATATTCAAGGGAAAATAAACTAGCAGATGTCAATCTTTCATACCAAGCCCATGCTTCTTCTTCTAAGGTTTCCATAAACATCTTCATCAAGCAGTCTTCAGGCAATTTAACCTCTAGCCTATGTATGTGCATGTGGAATTTTATCAAATGAAAGGCAACATCATCTCCTTCTTGATCTTTGAACTTTGGCAGATATGTTTGCCAATCTACACAAGGCATGCGATTCGAAAAACTGGGAATGTGAGAGCGATTCATGGGATCATACCTTGCATATGTTGAACTCATCTTCAGATAGTGGAGTCTCCAATGATGTTTTGGAAGCTAGATTCTGCATTGAGAGTGGAGTCGTTAGTGAAATTTAAATTTATGGATTCTTCTACCAGTGGAATGACCTTCAAACTGATTTTTTGATACGTGGAGTCTCCAAAGAATGAATTTACATAATATGTTCCTAAGTGTCTACTGATCTCATACCTTAGAACTCAACCATGTCGTTCTTTCCCAGGGAAATTTTTTCAATTTCATCCCCGACAACGACACGAGAATGTTAGCACTCTGTAAATTTTGTCCGGCTGATAGCCAAACGAAAGAGGTAAAACTTTAGAGATGGGCACTAGCCTGCTCAACTCAGAGAGGGATCTCTCGTGTCACTTGATATTTCTTTGGAGTACAGTGGCTAGATTTAGTTTGTTTTGGGGTTTTTTTATAAATTTGTTGGCTAGGAAGGTGAGGGACACTTAGGGCTATGGAGTCAAAATTATGAAAGTGAATGAAAACAATGAGTAGCCAGTAGAATTATCCAGAGGATAAAGGTTAAATGAGGCAATGAATCTGAGATGTAAATTGAAATTTGTAGAGTGTAAGAGGAAAGGGGGAAAACAAGTAACTGCATCAGAGCATTACTGAAATGAATTATGAATTAGTTAGGAAGAAATACACACAATTTAAATTGCTTCAGTCGAGAGCATCACAAGATGAATTATGGGCCTTTGAATATCCAATTTAAACAGAATACAGTGTAAATGGAATTAAAGAACACATGAAATACATACAATGAGAGAAGACAAAACTCACATCACTGCCATTAGAATCTTTTCATAGAGACTTCAAAAACTTCTACATATGTATTCAATTCAACTCTAGAAATTTACAGTTTAGTTCAGAACAACCAGAATTTTTCCCTTGCACTTCTTCCAACCCTGATACATATGTATCTCTTAACATTTTATACAAACATCGAGTCCTTTTGTTTCCAAACCGGTTACAAATAAAGAAACTTTTCGTTTGGAAACCGTTTACAGGAAAAAATAGGCTTCAGAACGCTACCGGTAATTCTCAAACCGTATATCTGTGTAAAATATGAGAACGGTTTTTTTATATGGTCTCATTATGAATGAAAACCTCTCTCATTTTCTTTAAATTAATCTCCAACTGCCCGGGACATGTGTCACAAAAACATGTCTCGAACAGGAAATCATGAAAACTGAAAAATAGGGTTAAAATATTTCTTCGAATCTCCCAATCCATGACACTTGTGTAAAATATGGGAGAGGTTTTTGTACATATGTGTGTCTTGAATAAAAGTTTTTTGAAATTGTTCTCCATCTATCCAGGATCTACATTTTAAAAAGATGTCTCCAACAGAAAAAATCTTGAATCTAGAAATATAAGGTTCCAAGATGTCCTCGATTCTCCCAGTATGTAACATCTATGAGAAATATGGGGGAGGTTATTTTTATTTGTCCCATTCTGAGTATAAACCTCTTTCAGTTTCTCAAAATGTGCTCTCTTTTGCTCGAAATTCACCTCGAAAGATGACTGGTCACAATTACTGGAAAACTGAGACTTGAAAACTGATATGCGTGAAACTGATCAAATTCGTCTGCAAATGGTCTAACCTCCAACTTACTTTTGCTAACCATTTCACAACAATTTATGTAGCACTTGTCTTTCAGAAATTTTGAGAGTTGAGGGAGTGGTTTAGTATAGACTTCTTTTCTCCATGAAATGCATCTGATGGTGCCACCTGTTCCCGCGTTTAAACCACAGTATTTTTATCAGCCCTCTTTCAAGAATTAACCTCCACGCTAGTTCTCCGCCCGATATGATCCCTGACCGTTGATCTGAGGCACCCGTGATTTGTGACCCATCGGGTTCCATCATCTCCACACTCCCGCTAGCTTTAGCCTCCTCCCACTATATATGGCCATGTCTTCCAGTTTATCATGCTTCCACATTAGTTTAGCGCCTCGCTAAGTCTTGGGAATTGGATTTCTTACAGAAATTGTTATAGTGATAACACCACCTATCATCATAGAACTGATCCAGATTTTATGAGCAGAACAAAATGAATACAAATTATTGACAGGAGCTTAACAAAAAATAACAGAGATACAGTAAAACTAGTTTTCTATTTAATAAGGAAATAAGCTGAAATTGTAAAATGCAGCGAAAACAAGCTTGCTGGAATGGTAGTCGCTTATCTATGAGAAGAGATGTGATGGCTATGCTCATTCACAAGAAGATGGTTACAATGAGGCTCTGAAGGAATTTTTATAATAAATAGGAATTCCAAAAACCTTAGACATCCAAAAACCTAACCCTAGGAGATGAAGCGCCAAAAGTCATGTGGGTCCCGTTTGGGTAAGTTAGTACATCAACTTCCCGAGGTCGTAACTTTTGCATACGATCTTCATTTTAGGCATATGATAGCCTGTTGGAAAGGTATATTTGAGGAGATTCATTTAGGGAACAATATTGAAGAAAATTCCATATTTATCACCTTTTTCCCAAAAAACATCATTTAGGGCCTCAAAACGGCTCCGGAAGTGAAAAACTGCTAAAAATAGTAAATTACCAAAATTGCCAGAAAACTGCTTTGAGCCAGTTGGAAAAGGTGGGTGGCCACTGATATCCACCTGGATCAATCCTCCCTCCTTAGGAATAAATGGTCTCCATTGCGTTGATTTCCCCCATAAGATGAGGAAATTGTTGCAGAATTTGGCCCCATGTGAGCCACTTGCCTTGGTGCAGGAGTTGCCCTGCTTTGACGACTTGATAAAGCTGGATCCTTTGATATCGAGTAACCTTGATATGTGTGTCCACAATATGATCATTGAATGACTTTTGTATGTAGTTGGGGTTGATCTCTATTGGTTTCAGTTGTTCTGCTACTTCTGAGGTGTCCAATAATGGTGGGAAATAAGGGCGAAGGAGATCCACGTTGAACACTGGGTGCAAGCCAAGGAAAGGAGGAATGTTGAGCTCAAAAGCATTATCCCCCATGACCTTGGTGATGGTGTACATCCCATAATGGAGTGGGTGAAGCTTCCGATGGGGTCCTTTAAGGAATTCTTTCTGCAAGTGCAACCAAACTTTGTCACCCACCTGAAACTTATGTGGCACTCGATGTTGATCATGACGTTGCTTGTACTTTTCATTGGACTTATGTAGGATATCCTGAACTTATTGGCGAATGTGCTGGATCTGCTCAATGAAATGGGTGTCTTTTTCATCTTCATTTGGATCAAGAGATGAGTCATTCGAGGTGACCACAAGGGGAAGTGCAACATCTATGGGACCCAATGGTTGGAATCCCAACCCCACCTGAAAGGGGATGTGGTTAGTTGAGATATGTAGGGCTCGGTTGTAGCTATGCTAGACATGGGGAAGGCTCTCATCCCATGTGCGAGGGTGATTTTAATTATACATGCAAAGGATATGCACAATCATTCGATTTACGACCTCGGTTTGGCCATCTGTCTGGGGGTAGATGGCCATGGATTTGGTGAGCTTGGTGTCTAACAGTGACCAGAGGCTCGATCAGAATGTGCTGAGAAATCAACTGTCTCGATATGAGACAATGGTTTGTGGGATAAAAAAATGTACCGAGACTCGTTCAAAGAAGAGTTTGACAGTGGCCTTTGTTGTGATGTTCTTCTTGCAGGCAACCATAATCACCATCTTAGAAAATCAATCAACAACCACAAAAACACAGTCATTTCCCTGCTTGGTGGATGGGAGGCCCGACATGTATTCCATTGAGATGGATTCCCATGGCCTTTCAGGAGTAGGAAGAGGGGTTTACAGGCCCTGTTTCTTAGTGGTCGGTTTGGCAATAGCACAGACAGTGCAGGACCTAATATACTTGTTGACCTCCTGTCAAAGTTTTGGCCAGTAGAAATGTGTTTGTAGCATCACCACTGTCTTTTTGACGCTGAAGTTTCCTTCCACCCGACTGTAGTGGGCTTCCCAAATCAGTTTCGCTCACTCTCTTTATGGAACACAGATATGGCCCAGATGACACAACAACCCATCCTGAAGATGGAAATTATCGACAACTGTGTTTGCACCCAACATTTGGTAGGTGGTGGCGAAGTCTGGGTTTGTCTCATAGAGTTGGGGGCATCCAGAGGTCTCATGGCCATAAGAGTCTAGCACCATGGTGAGTGCTGCAATTGACAGTCTGCTACGGAAATCAATGATGTGATTGGTACTTCATGTTTTATACTTGATGTTGAGGTGGAATTGTTGCAAGTATGTAGACCACTTTTGATGGTGATCATTTTGCAATTTTCCTTGTGTCTGCATGAATTGTAGTAGCTTATGATCAATGTGGATGATTGTCTCCTTCCTAAGAATGTAATGTCTCCATTGGAAGTAGGCTTTCACATGGAGTACATTTCTTTGTCATAAGTAGGGTACTTACGTACAACATCTGATAGTGTCTCACTATGATAGGCCAAGGGGTGGTCGTGTTGAGTGAGAACAACGCCCACAACATAGTTTGAAGTATATGTCTCGATCTCAAAGGGTTGTTGCAGGTCTGGTAGTGAAAGTACTGGGGTTGAGCACAAGGGTTGCTTCAAATCATCGAACACTTGTTGTTGGGACGGACCCCACGCAAATTTCTCCTTACCACCACCCCTGGTTATTTAGCTGAGGGCCCATACAATATGGGAGAATCCCAACACGAACCTGCAGTAGAAATTGGCAAGGCCCAAGAAGCTCTAAATCTCAGTAAGTGTGGTTGGGGATGGCCAGTCATGGATGACTTAGACCTTGGTTGGATCCACATGTATGCCATGTTGATCAACGATGTAGTCCAGGTAATGGACCATGTCCATGCCAAAGGATATTTTTTCCAAGTATTCTTCCACAACCTTATCTACTTGCTTTTGTTGTGTGGAGAGGTCGGTCGTAGAGACCCTGGATGGGGCTATGATATTTCACTTATTCTGAGAGAAAATCAAGAAGAATACAAACTTCCCTGTCTGAGAGATGACCTTCCTACATTTCTTAGCAAAGATCAAGGAAATAACACTAGGTGGGACTGCCTCGAGTATCCTGTACAATTTCTTATTCAAGGTAATAATAACACTACGAGGCCTAGACTCATATACATCATGACGTTTACATAAATAAGGTTGGCCCAAAAGGACATCACAAACTTTAAGAGGAGAAACATCACACAATCCCTCGTATTTGAAGGGATTTATGCTGTACAAGAGTCGACACTATTGGCTGACACGGAGATCGCTTTCTTAGCGGAGTTGTCCAATGGTGTAGGGTTGTGGGTGTGGCATTGTCGGTAGGGCCAACCACTTGATGACCTCTGCTAAGATGAGGTTCTTCTGGCTACCACTATAAACGATGAAGTGCAGTGGGGTGCCTTTTACCCACATCTGTGAATGGAAGAGGTGCGCTCCTTCTTTTGGCTCGTCTGGTTCACCAGGCTGGAGCTTGGTGGTAGAAACGGTGGCACTGGGTTCCGCGTCAATGATCTGTCTTCCCCTTTCTAATTCTGGCTCAAAGTCATAACCCACATCTAATTCAGAGGCTTTTACTTAGGCCACCAATGACTTATTTGAGCAACAGTCAGTAGTGTTATGCCAAGGGATCTTATGGAAGTCGCACCACTTCTCGATATCTTTATTTGTCTTTCTGGTGTCCTTCTTTTCTTGCGGCTTGGACTAGTTGTCATGATACTTTCCATCTTTTCTCTATCCTTTTTTCTGTGGGTTGGGGCCACCCTTTCCTGGATTTTTTTTGTGAGGGGTTCCCAGGCCCAAATTTTCTTGTCTTTTGTTTGAGCCTCTGCTTGATTTTGACGGCATATCAGTAGGCCGCGCCCAAGGATGAGATGTTCAAAAATTCCATTTCCGTTTGGATGTATCTATGCAGAGCACCGCGATACTTGAGCACTAGATGTCGCTCTGAATATTTGATACCCAGCTTGGTGCGTAAGGTATGGAAGATATTTATGAAATCTGGCACTGCTTGGTCTCTTTCTTGCCGCAGTGTGGTCCATTTGGTATACAAGTAGTCATAACTTCTAACAGTAGTATTGTTCCTTAATAGAATCCCTAAAGGATTCTTAGGTGGCCATGATTGTAAATAATGAGGGTTCCTCTGTTTCCTTTTTCTCAGAGAAAGTTTCCCACCAAACTTTGACATGGAGAACGGCTTTGAGGAGTGCAAAAGTAATATTTTCTCTATTCGAAAAGTTATGGATAGAAAAATACCCTTCTAGTGATTAAACCACTTGTCTATAGCATCTGCATCTATATGACCTTCAAATATAGGAATATCAAAGTTTATATGTACCTTGAAGGGGGTGGCGCCTCCGTTCAAAGAAGATGTGTCGCCTATTGGTAGCTGCTGAAGGATTTGCACAAAACTATCCATCATCTCGTTCCTTTGTTACGTGAGGGCTTCCTCAATTAATAGGTTGAAAGGATCTCATGTCCTATCATCTTTATTTTCTCCTGCCATGAGAGGTCACTTGGGCGTGCGAGAGCTTTTGTCCTCAAGAGAAACAAGATTGAGACCCAATTCTCTGTACTTTGACCTTGTTGGGAACATGCATTAAGACGACAAGGAGTAGACTGATCTGATACCACTGATCCAAATTTTATGAGAAGAATGAAATGACTACATATTATTAATAAATGCTTAACCCAAAATAACATAAATACAGAAAAAATAGTTTTCTATTCAATAAGTAAATAAGTTGAAACTGTAAAATGCAGCGGAAACAAGCTTGTTGGAATGGTGGCGGCTTATCTCTGAGAAGAGATGTGACGACTGCACTCATTCATAAGAATATGATTAAAATGAGGCTCTGAAGGCCTTTTTACAATAAAAAGGAATGCCAAAAACCAAACCCTAGGAGATGAAGCGCCAAAAGTCACGTGGGCCCCGTTTGGGTAAGTTAGTACATCAACTTCTTGGGGTCGTAACTTTTGCATACGATCTCCGTTTTAGGCGTATGATAGCCCGTTGGAAAGGGATCATCGAGGAGATTAATTTTGGGGGAAATTTCAAAGGAACTTCCATATTTCTCACCATTTTCCCAAAAAACATCGTTTAGGGCCTCAAAACGGCTCCGGTAGTGAAAAACGACTAAAAATAGTAAATTACCAAAATTGTCAGAAAATTGTTTTGAGCTAGTTGGAAAAGGTTGGTGGCCATCTATATCCACATGGATAAAGCACCCAATAAGGATGGGACTTTGTGAATGTGTATTATCTATAGAGATTTGAACAAGATCACACTCAAGAATTGGTACACTTTTCTATGGATTGATGATATGTTAGATCAATTTCAACATTCCAAATATTTCACGAATTTGGATCTCAAATTGAGATACCACTAGGTTTGTGTTAAATAAGAAGACATCTGGAAGACTACACTCAGGACAAGGAAAGGTTTGTATTAATAGCTAGTTATGCCTTTTGGTTTATGTAAAGCATCATTTACATTTGTGTGATTGATGAATGATGTATTGCGTCCTTATTTAAATTCATTTGTAATAGTGTATTTGGATGACACAATGGTTTATATATTTACCTGTGAAAACCACATCTCACATCTCATGTATGTGTTAAAGACTCTAAAAAAGAACCAATTGTTGGATAAACTTAAGAAATGTGAGTTATCTTAATGATTGTTGGTATATTTGTGTCTATGCCATAACATAGAGTGGTAATAGTTTCCAATGGTGAGATAATAAATAGAAAACTCTTGATGAGTTGAAATGAAATATTAGTCAAGCACTATTGCTTTCATTGACTAACTTGTATAAGCCTTTAGAAGTGGAGACAGATGCAAGTGTATATTCTACAGGAGAAACCATGATGTAGGGAGTTAAGTTGGTATGCTATAATTTGAAATATTTCATGCGGGACTCGTGAACTACCATAAGTATGATAAGCAACTCTATGACATGGTTCAAGCTATTAAGAAGTGGGAACTTCATCAAACCAAACACTACAAGTGGATGGGGCTTTTGTAGTAGTTTCATCTAGTCATCAAATATAAGAAGGAAAAAACTAATAGGTTAGAAGACATACTTTCAAGGCCATCACATCCAATATTATATCTTTGGGAAATTTTATGCACATGGATCCTTTACCCATGATACATACAAAGAGACATACACATCTTATTAAGACTTTAAAGAGGTGTTTCAATAGATATAGGGCCAAATTCATGTAGAATAAGGTGACAATAAGGTTGACTATCACCTCTAGAACGAGTTTATCTACAATCTAGACAGGATTTGTGTTCTTAAAGGTGAAATACCAAAAATTACCATAGAGGATAACACCTCGAAGGTTGTACGAAAATTTGGTGTTGGGAAGAAAATTGTCAACTTACAAATGTATGTGTATTGGCCCAAAATACAATAAGATGTAGCTCAGTACATTATAGGTTGCATACTTTGTTGTACCATCAAGACCAATAATAGAAATCAAGGTTTATACCATCCCTTTCCTATACCACTCGATCTTAGGAAATCATTTCCATATATTTTGTGGGTGGTTTTCCAACAACTAGGAAGGGACATGACTATATATTTGTGGTACTAGACAAGGTTAGCAATATGTGCATTCTTATGTCTTGTAGAAAGACTATCAAAGGACAAGAAGTAATAAACATGTTCTTTTAATATCTATGGGTGCACTCTGGGATACCAAGGAGAATCATCTCAGATAGGGATACTAGATTTATCAATGCCTTTTGGACCACACTTTGGGAAAATATGAACACCAAGTTGAAGAGATATACAACCTTCCATCCACAAATATATGGGTAGATAGAAGTAATCAAAAGGACATTGATTCATCTTTTGAGGGGTTACAATCAGAAGCATCTAAATATCTAGGATAAAAACATGATATATATTTAACACTCTTATAATATATAAATCCATACTTGTATCAGTAAGTCCCCTTTTGAAACTTGGTTTGGGTATTTTTCACCTTCAACATTGGATGTTGTATATGAACATCAAGGAGGACTGTGGGAATACATCATATGAGAAACATATAAAGTGGAGAAATTTGTTGAAAATATTAGGAAAATTCATTTGAAGTATAGGAAACATTGAAGTCATATAAAGGTACAAGGCTTGACATGATCAATACAGAACTAAGAAAACATTCAAGGTATGAGACAAAGTTTGGTTATATCTAAGCAAAGAAAGGCTATAGGGTCCTAGTAAGAAGATCAAGGATTTTTGGTGTAGTCCTTTAAGTATTAGAGAAGAAGTGTACATGTGCATTTATCAATCGTGAATGTGGAAAATATGAAACTCTATGAGCCTTCCATATTGTATCAGAAAACTAAGGATTATGTCATACTTGCCATAGAGGACTTAGCACTAGAATTTTAGGAAGAGTTGGAAAAAGATAATTATTTTGAAAATAATTCTATAACTATTAGACAAGAGTAGCATGACCTATAGAAAATCAAGTTGAAGGGACAACTTCCAAGAAAGGTAAAAGGTCCATATGACTGCCTAAAGTGCCCTTGATTTAGAACCTTTATTTCGCAAAACCATAGATTGAGCTATAGAGGACCAAATTGAAGAAACAAGATCTTGTTGGAAATATGAAGATATCAATAGCGTCATAAAAGTGGTTTCCTAGAGTTATATGCCCATTATCCTACCCAACAAATTAAAATATAGTCATGAATAGTTTGGGCATGTGGCATTAAAATACTAAGGAAAAGTTTATTAAAATTGAATTTTTCAACATATAGAGTGGGCCGTAGCTAAAGGAATTAATTCCTAGGTTCAGACTTACCAATGATTAATAATGCATTGATTGGGCGACAAGATCATTATTTTGTTGAAGGAAAATTACATGAGAAATTGGAAGGGAAAAAAACCTTAGCTTCCAAAGAAATTGTTAGGATGATGGAGAAAACATTATAAAAGAAACATTCAAAGACATTCAAAGGTTTAGATAATATGTTTCCACCATGGTTGTAACTAAAGCCTCTAGATATTTTCCACTTATTGTTTTTTCATCCATTAGTCATTTGGCATGTTTTTTGTATTGGTATTGACACCAATGAAATAGGGATTTGGATAATTTCTTCTCCATTTTCTTCTTTTGGGATCTCTCATTCATTTATAGGTCTAGGAGCCCCATCCTTGCTCACTAGAGAACACGTTTCACTTATTGTTTATTTGCGTCATAAATATTTGTAAATTCCATGTCCCATGCTATCTTTGATGTATAAACAATTTACATTTTATATTCATTTGAAAAGCTCCACATAGAACTATTTTAAGAATCATATTATTTTTATGGTCTCATATTGATAATTCATTAGAGGAATTTTCAGTATATGATTTTGTTCAAACCCTTTTGATCAATAGATCAATAGTCCTTTAAAGTTATTTTAAATCCCTAAGTCATGTTTCATTTTATCTTGTTCCAATTTAACTCTTATGGTTTCTCTTACTTGCATCTTTGAGCGGAGGAAAAATATATATATAGTTGAGAAATGCATTATTTACATAAACCTTTATTTATAGTGTTGCATATGTCTAGCTTTGCGTAGCTCTTTCTCATGCATCAATCTATCCTTATAGAATTATTGGTTTCCTCATGAACCTTTAATTTTCTTGAAAATTAAATATCATACGAAGTTTTGATACATATAACTCTCCCATCATATTTATTAAATTTGATAAAGGATATATGATATTGACAAAAAGAGTACCACCTTTATAAAAATGGAGGCACTCTTTGATCCCCATGAAATTTCCCCTAAATGTTGATCCTTCTTCTAAATAGGAAAAAATGATCAACATAACTAAAAACAAATGAAGTTGAGAAGCCTCAAAATTGTGTTTTGGGGAAAAACATATAAATGATGTGCATGATTATTAGAAAAAATAACAAAGAGGGTTCCCTAACTCAAACAAATGATGAGATTCAAGCTCCCTACGGGAGTCATCATTCCATTCTATGTGATTTGATGCATAGGGTGAACAAATAGCACCCAACAATATATTGAAATAAAAGT
>SNQJ01S0263585.1:0-10018 GCA_010110895.2 Picea sitchensis | reverse complement strand
TTGACTTCGTCAATAATTGCATCTGTTAATGCTCATATATATGTTGAAGATAGTCATTAATGCTTGAAGTACTAACCACTGCAGCACATTTTAGTTTTATTTGTCTTGTCTCGCAAACAGGTGCCCTCATCAGTGGAATATCTTCTTTGACTATCTCCTTCTTGGCAGTAATTTGTGAAAGGGAATCCTTACCTTGATCCATTAGTCCTTCAGCCCTTTTAGAAACCCAGATTACTAGGGACGTCTCCCTTGGACTAGCCATCCTAAATAGAAAGGGCTCCCCATCGAGGTGACAGTGGGTGGGGAAGCTCCTGTTACGCCAGTTTGAAGCCTTGACTCAAGCTACATAAACCCTTCCTACAAACTGTGCGATAACAGGCTAGAAAGCCCGAGGTTGATGCAGCTTTCTAAAAAATGACATAGAAAGAGCAAAAGCCCCAATCCAAAATGTGGGAGAAAGAAACAAACAACTAAAGCAAAGTATAAAAAACCAAGAAAAGAAAGAAGCATGATCTCTACCCCGTCGCTAAGAGACCATCACCCCAAGTCTTATGCAATGAATACATATCTTATAAAGGGACTTAGCAAATTAAATGTTAAAAGCCATATGAGGTTAATGCTATAAAGAAAAAGGAAAGAAGGGGTTTGGAAAGACGCAATGTTCAGGAAAGGATATCTCATTGCCTAAGCGCTCCCTCTACAAAGGCGCTCATGAGGATGAATATTATACATGGCCTTGCATGTCATTGACATCCACCCCATAAAGTAAACCCAAATCCATACCATTATCATTGCACATACCCCTTGATGGGTTTCCCTGGGACATACCTTGTGATCTGGGTATTGACACACCTAATAAGGGGTAATAACGACCCTACCATACCTATACTTGGTAAATTGCATACTTTTGTAAGCTAGTGTGAAGTTTGAAAAGGATATTCTATGAGATCTATCTAATGGCTTTTGTATTGACATGACTCACTTTATATATTGTGTTTGAACTTTGGATTGTGTATCTTGCCTCTGGTCTTCATGATGCCTCTTGTACCACATGAGCCCCCTCTTCATATGATGATTGCACGTGATTGATGACACTTAGATCCTTTGGAGGATGTTGAGGAGTCGTTACACCACTTGTATGGAGGTTGTCCCCGTCATTTGAGAGAGGTTGTGTGGCATTCCTAGGAGGATGTTGGAGGATTTGATCACATGGCTTCATTCATAGGACCCCCCTAGCACACGTGGACAAGTCCTTGAGGTCATGGATGATGGGATGTTTTCATGGATGATGGTGATTGATGATGGGACGTTTCACCTATTTAGGAGGAAGTTGGGCCTTTCCTTGACGACGTTGCACTTGGAGAGATGGTGTGGCCCCTTTGCATGCATGATGGCACCCTTTGATGATGAGATGTCTCACTTAGATGA
The DNA here is from genome assembly GCA_010110895.2 of Picea sitchensis. NCBI lineage: Eukaryota > Viridiplantae > Streptophyta > Pinopsida > Pinales > Pinaceae > Picea > Picea sitchensis. The sequence continues at coordinate 8,590 of SNQJ01S0263585.1, read as the reverse complement.
TGGGACATTGCACCTTTATGATGATTGGACACTTTGACGAGACGTCGWGGTTCCTTGAGGACGACATGGSACCTTCTGATGATGTCACACCTTATTGAGGCTTTGAGGCACCCTTTCATGGCAACGTTTCACCTTTTGGAGTGAGGCGTCCCCTTTTGAGGCCACATATGTGAGCTCTAGGGCACTTTTTGTTAAAATATTGTAACTGCAAAGAGTATTCTATTTATTATTGAGTCATTTACTTATAGATCCATCCCCTTTTGTGGATTGATCATGTCGGGGCTTATGTATGACCAAATCCTCTTGAAAACATCTTGAAAGAATACCTCCCTAGCTAAGAGGCAATGTTGATGTTTTGGTAGGAGCGGGAGGTATTCTCTCCTGGACAACCTTTCTTAGAGAAGAAGAAGATTCCAGAAGTCAAAGGAAGACCATTGAACAATTGAAGAACACCCCGGAAAAGAATAAAGCGGAAATGGAATTCCCAGGAAGAGAAGTCGGCCCAAAGGAAAAAGATAAAAGGGAAATAGAATTTCCAAGAAGAGAAGTTGGCCCCAGCTAAAGTGACTTAAAGACTATAAATAAGGTGGCGTCTTGCTCATTTGTTCACTCACTCACTCAGCTATCTCACTCAAGAAGGAGGCGCAAGTCTGAGGCAAGGAGAAGATGCAACTACTGCAGCATCTGGGGTTCTTGGTTATTCTTGGTGGTTTCTCTTGTGCACTATCTCTGGGAGAGGTGCGCTAGCCTTGTGTGGTGTTGCAGCTGTAGTTGTTTTACCCTGCTAGGGTTTGACAAGGAGAAAGAGATAAGTTATTGTATCAGGGTTTCTTTATTATCAGTTTTGCTCTTGTGAAGAAGAGCTTGCTCATGGTTAGATTGTATTATCAGAAAGAATCTATCTAAGAAAAGTTGGTTGGGTTTTTCCACGAGTTTGGGGTTTTCCCAGGAAAAATCTTTGTGTCTCCTTGTGCTTGTTTTATGCTACTTATATTTTCAGTATATGGTTGCTAAATGTAAAAGATCTAAATGTTTTGGTAAATCTATTGCTCTGAAAATTTAAGAAAATCTAACATGTGATTGATTATTCTTGGTGAAGTAAAATCTGCAATTTTCATTTCATGCATTGAATGTTTATAGTAAATTTTACTTTGTCATATTGAATATTATTAGATTGTTTGCTTAAAACCCTAGGAGAGAAGCATAAGGTGTTTCCTCCTCTCTCTAGATCATTCCACTTATTAATTGTTAAAAGAATCTTGTCTAGAATAGGCTTCTAAATCCCTAAAGTGCTAGCACTTTAGGAGTCTTGTTCTAGAAACTTGTTGCTATATATTTCAAGAGTCTAAGGAAGAAGAAGAATTTCGCTAGAGCCCAAAAGAGCTTGTTCTCTAGCAAAATTCATCTTTTGAGTCTTGAAGTTTGAGGCCCTAAGGTACTAGCACCTCAAACTTCATCTCATCATCCTTAGGACATTACTATCATCATTTATTTCTCCGAGTTATATTGCTGTTGTAATTGACTCCATATCCCAAAAGGCACTAATTTACTTGCTCTCTTGTGAAGAAATTGATCAAACAACTCTCAAACTTCACTGTCCAAGGCTTTTACTAACCTTTCCTAAGCCTAGCTTAGTTGAATTCACTAACTTTATTGTTGTTGTTGCAAAACACTACTACAGCCATCTAATTTGCTTCATTTTGCTGCATACACTAACTTAATACTAGCCTAACTTACTCAGAAATTGCTTGGAATAATTGGAATACAATCTATTGGGTTTATACTAAGTTTTCACTGTGATTTCATGCAATTCTGAACTAAATTTCTTCTGGCTGTTACAAATTGTTGTAAACCTTTTTATTGCTGCAATTTTGTATCAGCTAGTATATATTTTCACTGTCCACTGTCTTTTGAGGTTTTACTATCATATTGGTACTTGGAAATTGCTATATATATGTTGCAATTGTTCTTGTTCCAGGCAGGTACCCAAAACACTTCTCTTTGCCTCAATTTCACGGACATAGACATTTGACTTAGGTAACCAGTGAGAGGGTGCTCCAAACTTGGCTATATCATTTGCTATTTGTTCCCTTGAGGTTACTGGGGATGCCTCCCCTGGTCTGGACATCATCCATCCCTAAAACATGGAGATTTCCTACTAAGGTGACAGTGGTGGGCTATCCTATACTTACGCCAATTTGATTTACTTGTCTTGGGCTTGGACAAGTACAAATTGTGCGATAAAAGTCATCATTCACTAGAGGATCAAGATGTTGTGATAGCATGGGTGACAGGTCCTTTACAGATGATAGTGGTTGAATCTAGGACCACAGCAGGTACAAATTTGCAGGTGGAAAATTTGGGAGTTGCGAAGGTAATCCAGATTCCATAGGTGTTAGTGTAAACACTTTCCTCGTAAAAAGGGAGTGTTAACTTTATGGGTTACTCCAAAAGTGTTTACACCATGCTTGGGGTGTTTCATGAGATTTGGAGTACATGGTGTATGTTTTTCCCCTAGATGGTCCTAGATGGATTGGCACATGAGGGATAGTCCTTGATGAATTTCCACAATTGAGATAACTTTCTTAGTGGATGCTTGACCTTAGATGGTCGCTAGCTTAGCGTTGTTCTCTTAGGCATTGGAGATTTTTTGACAATTTGGTGGGCACCCTCCATTGGGGCCCCATGAAGGATTCACTTGCTTGGAGAGTGCCCTACATGGGAAGAGAAGCGTTGTGCAGCTTGGAAGAGGGCATCAGGCCCTAGATGGTATGTGGTAGCTTGGATTCTTGTTCGAAGTATTAGAAATGGCTCGAGGACACCTAGGGATTCAATAGTATTCTTGCAAGGGTAGTTGACCCAATAGAGTACATTGCTTAGGAGGATCGATGGAGCCTGTGAAGGATTATGATGGAGGGATGTGGACTTGCCTTGCATAGCTACATCACCTTGGAGGATGACATATACTTTAAAGTTTAGAGTATAGCGTCTCACTTGTGTTGGCCTACAAGTGCTCATTGTAGGTTGCTTGTAAGGGCTAAGGCCCACATTGTGTTGTTGGCCTCCCTTACCTCTCATATACATAGAGGAAACAGAGAGTATTTCTATTAACATATATTCATTCACTTCTATTCATTCTTGTGATAAGATGTGACCTAGAGAAGAGTGTGCAATGACCTCTCTCTCTCTCTCTTGAGTCGCTAGGGTTTCTTGGTCTTCTTGGAGTATCTTGGAGCATCTTGGAGGTCTAGTGTTAGGGTTTATCCCTTAGAGATTGGAGATTAGGGTTCTATGATAAAACTTTAGGGTGGAATTGTGAAGCAGAAGAGGAGAGGATGTATTGCCTTGAAGGATGTGTTGGAGTGATTCTTGCATATCGGATCTTCTTGGTAGCTAGGATTTAGTTTATTTTCCCTAGCTAGGGTTTGTTTATTTTTAAGCACATTGTCCACCTGTCTAACATCAAATCACTTTGCTAGGTCATAGGTAAAATAGAATTTAGCATAACATGGTTAGAAAAATACTTAACAGAGATAAAGAAAAAATATGCAGATAGATCACTTTAATCATCAAACACAAATTATATATCATATGAAAAATAGTTGATACTAGACAAATACTATTTATAACATAATTGCATTTCATTTCAATGTCCTTATAGATTAGATGCATACAAAACACTTTCAATGCAATCTTTTGCAATTCGATGATATCCAATTCTCATAGTGCACATAGATCTAGGGTGGAGTATAGAAATATGGCATTGCTATATTATAAATAATTAGTAGGTGATATAAAGAGATGGAATAAGGAGAAAAGATCCATGAATTTCACAAGAAATGTAACTTCTACAAAGCCCTTGGTCATGCTTTCATAAAAAGTAGATCCTAGTTCAACTTGTTGTAAAGTTACCATGAACATAAATTTAAGCTTGCTCTTGATCATTCTATTCATCAAATGCATAATTAAAATAATCAAAATAAGGATATTTGATAAGGGAAACACATGTAAAATACCTGAGCAAGAACATTGTATGAGACAACGCGGATAATGGACCCTACAGAGAAAATTGATTGTAATAGATCAAAAGTCAATTTGATATATTAAGAGGTTTGTTGTGGAATATAATAAACCAACTGCTAAACACAAAAACTGTATCAGACATAAGTAAACAACAGAGAGCATCAATCAAAAGAGAATTATAAGGTAAAAGTATAACTTTGGCTGTGAGCAGGAGAACATATCACAACTTGAATTTAAAATTAGCAATCAAAGACTATGTCAACCGTCAATCACTATTGAAATTCATGCCACATACTATTAATATACGACTTAAAACAGATATGTCATTCCCTGTCACATTAGACCAGACTTCAAGGTTGCCAATGTTTGTGGGTGCAGGCACGGGTACTCAAAATAATAAAGATAATCATTATATTAAGCTTAGCATTAAAAATATTACGGAAAGATTTAGTTTTTATTTGTATTTACACAATGAGGGCCCCGGGTTACTAATCTCCATAAAAAGCAACCTTGTAGTTTATTGGCCCTCGTGACCCTTTTTTTCTTATTTTTCATTCCTTTTTTCTTCCTATTTTTTTAAGACGGTGAAATGTCCCCTAATTCCCATCAGGAGCCACTAAGACATCATCAAGTGCATCCCTAAGACACCTATTGGACATCATCAAGCAACTTGGTGCCAAATGGTGCAAGATAGATGTTGTAGGTGTGGAATTGATGATGGTGTGCATGTCGATATTTCAAATTTACAGCCCTCATAGAAAGGGGAATGAACCCATACTAAACTACTATGCTTGAAAAGTGATAACCCGACTAGCGTTTTCATAAAACAAAATAGACAAATGCCAAAATAGGATGCATAAGATAAAACTTGAACATCTAAAAGTCAACTCTCCCTCTTCCGCCTCTACCTCTACTTTTATTTCCAGTGATGATGTCAAGGTTGAGCTACGGCATTGTGCCTCTTAGGGTTTTCTTCCTCTATTTTTACCTAGGTCCTACTAACCTCCCTTTTATTGTTTGTATCTTTCCTTTTTTGCTAGCTTTTAAGCATTTAGGAGTGTTATGGACACTCCTATAGTCTATTGGCATCTATTTGAACTCTCTAGTCCTGTTCACCTATTTCTTGGTCATTTGTTGGACATTAATAAAACTAGCAAATGCCCCCAAGGGTGCAAAGGAATGCCATTGGAAAACATATTTTCAATGTATTATGTGGTTGATAGATTTGGGAAAAATGTTGCTTGAGAGTTAATTTTGGATTTTTTTTGTGATGGATAGTTGATTTTGGATTTGTTTTTTTTTTCATTTGTTTTGCTATGGATTGAATAAGAACATGAAAGCAACATAATGATTAGTTATTTGCATTGAATATGGTATGAGAAAGTGATATTATTTGTGGTTTATTATTAACATGAATTTTTTTTTTCTCTAGACTAAAAAATTAAGAATCTATCAAAAAATGTAATGTCATGTTGCATGACTTCCTTGCACATCAAATAGCATGAACCTACATCTTAAACGACATGTTTGTTGCCTTCAATTTTGTGTTCATGAGATCTGTGAGTTCCAATCAAAAGATCCATGTTAGATGCCTGGGCTATGTAAGGTGAGGTAGGAGGTGGAGATGGCTCCTACGATATTGAATTTTCATTATCCCAATCTACTCATTTTTTGAAATTCCGACAATCTAGGCCATCTAAAAATGAGCAAAAACCTCTAAGGGAAAAGTTCCATGGGCAAAGTTCCCATCAATCATGTAGAACAATATCTTCCGGAAAAATTCATACCAAATTTAAGGAAAGAATTTTTTGTTGAAAAGAGGTTGAATTTGTCCACTTATTAACTTACTCTAAATAAATGCATGCCTCAAAAATTTAATTTCTTTGTATGAACAAAAATCAATATTAACAAATCAAATGAAATTAAAAAAATAAATAGTTCTACAACTTTTCAAAAATAAAAAAATCAACATAAAATTGTCTTAAAGTTCGTGCCTCCTCATATTTGATCTACAGTAAAAATATGTCTAGGCACAAATAAGTGTTATCACAAAAATATTACACATGTCATCCATACTAAAGTGTGAGTGCACCTCTTAATGCAACAACTACTCTAACTTATAGACAAAACCACAACACCAAAAAATAATCTACTACCTAAATCTACTAGTTTTTCTTACAATTTTAAGAGTCGACGATTTAATATATGGATTTTTGATAATTGAGATTTTACTTTAATATATATTAATTTTTTATAATCTAAAATTAAAATTCACTTTTATTTTTATTTATATTTAACATATCATCACTGCAATTAAGTTTAGGCGTGTTGTAGATTTCGAGGACTCTTCGTCTCTAGTAAAAACAAGGACAAAAGGACAAAGCAAAGCAACCTCATCCAAATAATTCAACCTAGTGGCTTCAAATCAGGTATGCAAAATCCATTGTAATTTTCTTTGAGCTACAGAGCAGGGAATTTTCCAAAGTACGCAACATTATCCTTGCAAAACAAGTCAAAGGCCAAGGTTTGGTGCAAAGCGATTTAAGTTCGAGAAATTTCAGCAAGTTCCGCTATTGTCATTAAATTCTTTGTCATGGTGATTTGTGAACGACTATTGAGGGAAAATTTCACTTGAATTGAACAAGTAAAAAACACTCTTAGAGTATGTACTCATGATCAAGTCTTAGGACGCCAAGCCTTTTACAAAATCATCGTGATAATTTCATCTTATTAAAATACCCCACAGGGGTTGGAAATACGAAAAAGGGTGGTCAAATTGACCGGCTGGACTTCTAAACTCTGAATTTTGAGCAACTATTTACTCAATCTTTGGCGGCTCAACTACAAGTCCATCCTAGTGCAACTTGGTGGATAACAAAGTGGATGGGGGTTAAACTTTTGGGCATGGGGTTCATCACATACAAGGGTTCGTATTAAAATCATCGTGATAATTTCATCTTATTAAAATACCCCACAGGGGATCGAAATGTGAAAAAGGGTGGTCAAATTGACCGGCTGGACTTCTGAACTCTGAATTTTGAGCAACTGTTTACTCAATCTTTGGCGGCTCAACTGCAAGTCCATCCTAGTGCAACTTGGTGGATAACAAAGTGGATGGGGCTTAAACTTTTGGGCATGGGATTCATCACATACAAGGGTTCGTATAATCTCATTTATGGGTGACTTTGTAGAGGGTGTGTTGCACCTTCATTTTCAACGCATCCTTTTTCCAAGCCCATTTATTGCCATTAATTAATTAAAGTTTTCCCAAGTTGAAGCCAAAGTGGCACTTCTACCTAAGCATGAAAAGCATTGCCCACCTTTACTCTATCATGGTCACACTATGCTTCCCCAAGTTGAAGGCAATATGTGGGACTTCTACCTAAGCATGAAAAACATTGCCCACATATGCTCTACCTTGGTTAGCATGCTTATTTAGTTATTTTTCTTATGGGTCATGTTATCCCCGCTTTTTAGGGATAACTAGGAGCTCATGTCTCGAGGCCCACGGGTCCTAGACATGGAGTACCGAGAGCAGGATTGACCTGAGCATGGCCCTGGAGGGCCCATCCTTTTCTTCTTCCATCAACTTTGTCTTGTCAGCAGCAGCAGCATCCATCACCATTGGCTTGGTCCTGTATCAGAAGAGGTTCTTGCTCCATGAGGTAATTGGTCCAGGTATCATGGTATGTGTCACTTTTGATCATTAAAACCTTTAAATATATGCATCTGATTCCTTTTATCTCTAACAACAGCTTGGATCTTACATTTGCCCACTTGACCATGCTTGGGGGAATTGACAGGGTGCCCTAGCAAGCCTGTGCCCATAGGTTTTGGTTTGCCACTGGGGGAATTTCTGAAAAGCCATCGTCCGCTCCCATCATAACACCACTGTTTCATCTTATCTCCCGCTCATTTATCCCACTCCCCTTGTCCGGGCATTGGGTTGACCTATTTACAGGATGGCACCTTATCTCGTGGGAAGAAGGGGCTAAAGGCCCAGAAGGTAAAAGAAGCTGGTAAAAGACAAAAGCCTAGAAATAAAACCTCGAGATGCTTCGCCCAGGGATCCCCAAGAAGGCAGTAAAAGGCCTCTCAGCAAGAAACAAGAGGGACCCGGGAAATAACAAAACAAGACCTACTCAGAGGATAGGGGGTCTCATCACGAGCCAGCCTATTAGGTCCATGGGTACCTAACAGTATGACATTGCCACCATCTGGTTACCACGCCAGGGAAGTGACCTTGGTTGTATGGCCAAAGGAAAGGGGTCTCATCACGAGCCATCCTTCTCATCTCTGTAAAAGTACTTGTGGGTAACGTTGTCAGCTCTGGTCACCATGCCAAGGCAGTGTCCCCTGGTTAGTTCTTGAACAAAAAAAAGGCTAATAAAAGAAGAATAAAAAGAATAAAGGCAAGAATGGGCTTGGAAAAAATGCATAGGTACAGCTCGCCTTCTACAAAGGCACCCATAGGTAACACTTATGCATCCTTGGCCCTCACTGCACCTCATGTTTGGACATCCCCTAACCACATCACCTCACTTACATGGCTTGGATGAGATCTTCC